>VUQK01015769.1:4016-17186 GCA_015106715.1 Bujurquina vittata
TTCATCGTGTGACACAGAAAGCTGGTTTCCAATTTTCTGCTTAAAGCAAAAAAATCTCTCTGTGCTCACCTAAAATCTGATCATAAGCAGCCTAGTGACGCCACAAATAGAAGGTAATCCTGGTCTAAAAGTTAACTTACATCATCAACTTGAGCCATGCGGCGTAAATAGATTTTCAGCTAAGTAGGATACATCCTGTTTTCAGTCATTCAGAGGATAACTGCATACTCATAGGCTCTTTGTTATACAATGAAAGCTTGACTTGGGACTGAAGTAGGTATACCTGGGTCATTTCTACTTATTTTCTCTCTCACCCGCTTTTCAGAAGACATTAAAATACTCCAACATTATGCAAATGTAATCCTGAGTCACTGGAGACACTCAAGAAAAGTGCTTCTATTACTCAAAGGCAGATTAATAGAGGAAACCATCTGGTGGACATTCAAGGTAACATTTACTTCTACATGATCTTTGCGGTAACACACACACTCACGCACACTCACACACACACACTGGCTCTATAGCCATTACCAGCACACTGTAATAGCCATGCTCAATTAAGCACACCTACACCCAGCGGGCAATTGGTGCTCGTTAACCTGCAACCTCATTAAAGACACCATGCCTTGTCACTAATGACACTCCCCATATTCACTCTGTGTGCTTGCTTCTCAACACCCTCCTGGCACACTGGCATGGTGCAGTGATTATGCTAATTGCTTAATTATTCAGTAGAGATAATAATTCAGCACGAGATGATAAAATCTCACATGATAATCGAGTTAGATACCTGGGTAAGGACAATGGGAAATTTCATACTTTACAGCAGAATAGAATTAAAGTTTAATATTCGTTCTGTGTGTGTAAGATAAAGAACAAAAGGACTATAAGCTTATCTGTCATTAGGCAGACGCGACAGATCCGGCAGGTTTTAATTAGAAAAATGGGCGTGTTTAGATGTAAAATGTAAAATAACCCCATTAAAAATCAACTAAGTAAATACAAGAAGGAAAAGACAGAAAAAACTATTTCCGTGCTTACCCGCAGTTTTTCATAGCGGTCACTCAGTGCCGCCACCTGATGGTCCCTGTGCCTTCCAACTAATTTGCAGAGTGAGCAGATGAGCTGATCATCAGTGACACAGTACATGTTCACCTTCTCCTCCTCGTGCTCCAGGCACTGAAGCCCTCTGAGGTGGGAGTCCGGCATTGGCTCGATGAGCCGGTGGCCGGTAAATGGTTTCTTGTTTGGGTGCGTCGCTCTGAGGCACTCCTCACAGTATGACACCTCGCATGTCACACATGTCTTAACAGCATCCTGTGGTGGGTCCTGCTCGCAGAACTGGCACTGGACCGGCTCTGGGGGCGTGCTCGGGCTAGACATGGCGGCGCTGACGGGGACCAGCGCCAACCGGTTGGTGCCTTCCTCACCGGGAGAGTTGGGCCCACTGTGAGGGGCGGGCAAAGACAGTGGCAGGGGGAGCCCGGCTGAAGATGAGGCCCGCTGAACTCTGTCAATAATATTCTGCAAGGTCACGTTTCTCTTAAGCCCGTCTAGTCCACGCTCTGGACTCAGGGAAATGACATATCTACAGGTAGGGCACTGGAAAGCGCCGATGCTCTGAACTGATTCGTTGGTGGTGCAGTGGGAGACGAGTATGCGGTGGGCGCAGCCAAAGCACAGGCTATGGGCACAGGGGAGCAGCAGCGGGTCTTCAAAGAGCTCCAGGCAGATTGGGCAGGTTAGCTCTGACTCCAGAGTGTCCATCCTGCTCAGAAAAGGCCAGGCGGGACCAGGCGCAGTGTCAGCGAAATCCAGAAGAGCTGCTCAGCTGTCTGGAGGCCAGAGAGATAGATAGAGGTGAGCAGAGAAAGAGAGAGAGAGAGAAAGGAAAAGAAAGCAGAGGGATTTGTGATTAAATGGTGTGAAACAGCTTACTTCTCACTGCTTTCTTTGGATGGCTTATATCTCAATGGAGCAGACCGCTGAGTGGACTTAAAGAGAGGAAGGGTGTTAAGTGCTGGTTTTCTCAGTCTGACTGAAGACTGAAAATAAGACTAAACAAACAGAATAATTAACAAAGTTCAGAATGTTTCACCAACATATATTTAGATATTTTAAACAAACAACAATTGGGCAGTGGAAGTTCCACTACTGATGACAGTTTTAAGCAGAAAGGGCAGCCATCTACCACAGTACGACCAGACAGGCAGTGAGGGGAAAGAGAAGACTGGAAAAAGCGGCACAAAGAGACCACATACAACAGACGGCGCTCGGTGCATGATGGGAAGTCCCTCAGCACAGTTCTGGGTCATGTGACCCCTGCCCGAATGATAAGCTTCATCAAAAAGAAAAACCTTAAGAAAAACCTTAAGCCTAATGTCAGTTCCAAACATGCTGTTAACCCACTTTTGCCCTTTGGTGATTCTCATTGTTGTTGACTCGGGAACGCTATAGGTTTCCCTACGCTTGGATTAACTGGACTGCCGTTACGGCACACTCCATCAGCGGCAACTGCCACCATGTTAACTGCAGCATCAAGGAAGCATCTGTCAGGCTGTATTTAAAGCCAGTAAAGCAACTTCTCACTAATCGGATACTTTATGTAACTGATGGGCAGTAGCAGTGAGCTACGCTCTATTCCTCATTCTTTACCATTGCAGCAGTAACTTCTACAGACA
This sequence comes from Bujurquina vittata, assembly GCA_015106715.1. Lineage (NCBI taxonomy): Eukaryota > Metazoa > Chordata > Actinopteri > Cichliformes > Cichlidae > Bujurquina > Bujurquina vittata. Next base: position 6,698 of record VUQK01015769.1, read on the forward strand.
ACTGTATGGAAGTCCTAAAAGGCAAAAAATAAAAAATAAAAATAATAATAACAGATTGAATTTTTAAACCTAAGAGCAGGTTATGAAACTATCTTTTTCTTTTTTTTGGCCTTTTGGGGCTTCCGTACAATTGGCCATCAGCAGGAAAGGGTTTATTTGCCATCAACAGCACTGGGGAAGTCATTTCAAGCTTATTCTCGTGGAAATCATTTAAAAACAGTCTCACTATAGTTTTTCACCTTTAACCACTTGGTTTGAAATGGGAGTCTTGTTTTGATATGCGGTGCAGATGTGGCAGGTGCAGCCACATCTGCAGTCAGTTGCTAATTAGAGCACATGCCCATTTATTCCTCCAGCAGAGGAGCTGACTAGGGTTTTCCATCTGAACCTGCATGCTGTCAACACGTCTCTAGGAGACTCAGGAGGAAAACTCTGGAAACACAAAACAACAAAACGTTGTAAGATTTACCATTTTTTTAAAGCCCCGATTAGGTTGGAGGGTCTTAAAAGGGAGGTGCCTTCTCTTTTTATAGCTGAAAGCAGTCACAAATGGAATATGTTCTCTGATAAGTATTGCAGTAAGCTGTTAAATGACTGTGGCTTTGTTTCCAGTCAGTTTTAATAAAGAAAAGTTAGCTGTGAGACATTGCCTCTAGGTTAAAAATTGAACACTGCATGCTTTCTTCATTTCTGAACTCACAGCCGTAGGCCTGTTAATATACTTTTGGTTAATTTTAAGAAGATAAATTGGATTTTACGGTAGCTGAAAATTTCAAAGAAAACTAAAAATCCCCCTTTTTTTAAAAAAAGAAATAAATAAAACTGAAACAAATCCCTCAGGGTAGAAGGATCTTTGCAAGTTTAAGGAAATGGATCACAGCACAGAAAAAAAAGAAAATGATATCAGATTAGCACAGAGATAATAGAGAGTATGAATGCATTTGATTATGATAAGTATGTAAATTGATATTATAAACCATGCTCCCATTTATAAGCACTTTAAGCATAATAATGACACTAACACACACACTGAGAAAAAAAAAAAAAGCAAATGCAAGCTCTTTGGGGCCGTCTCTTATCTCCACGCTGCGGCCTTTTCAGCAGATGTCACTGTTTACTGAGATTAAGACTCGTGTGTATCTGAGTGGACTGCTGCACTCAGAATATCTCCTCTTCATTCTCCAGCAATCTTTATGCATGGTTTCCTCTCATCCTCTGGGAAAAAACAAACGCTGCAGATAAACTGTCCTCATATGAGCTCAGTGCAGTCCGGCCACTTTTAGTATCTATGAGATTTGAGATCAGATATTTATTTTCAGACCTGATGAGCTGCAGAAGCAGATGGGAAGAGGAGAAGAGGGAAAAAAAGACTGTGTTCAAAGACCTTGATGTCTTACTTCTAAATCAGGGGGGAAACGGCAAATGTGGAAACAAAGCAAATATGGAAGGATGTACAGAAGAATTGAGTGAGGGAGATGGAAGTGATTTGGCAATTACGTGCTTTAAATGAAGCGAAATGGGTGCATGTTTGACCGGACTGCTAAAAACAAACCCTCAGAGAGGCGCACACTTACAGACCATACACACTGATGCATACACATTCAAACAAACCCCTCATCTGAAACAGCAAAGAGACTCTCTGAGGTGTTTATATCATCAAATCATTTGTCAGCGAGACCCGAGCTCGCCGACTGTCAAAACTTGAGGGGGTGAAAGCGGGGCGAGCATGCTGTGATTCTTTTGGTCGAATTACCTTTTCATAACAGCACCGCTGGATCAAACTGAGGTCATGTAAACATACAGCAGCTCCGACAATAAATAATCAGCTTTGAGACGAGGGAGTGAAGTTTATCTAGTAGGGTGAGCAGCATCTTGTATATAATCTCATTTAGCCCACAAGCATTTGACAGTATGTATGTAAGGTCATGCATGCACACATACACAAGCTTAACACTCAGACTTCCACATGCAGGATGATGACAAAAGAGCTCCAGATACAGTCCTTCCTAAATTAAGCTGCCTCTTCAGTTTAACTGCCATCAGATGTGTGAAGTGTTTTTGCAAAAGCAACAAAAAGCCCTACAAAACCCTGCATTGCCTGCCTAACAACCAACCAGTTTGTGGCTAAAGAAAAGCCTGATAGCTCTTCTTTTTGCACTCCCCGCAACTGGCAGACTAAGTCAAAAATTAGCTTGTTGCTAACAACAGGAACTGCCAAATGGGGTCATTTTGACTCCTTCAGGCAATAACCTGTTCAATCTGCGACAATCTTTATTTTTAGCATAAATAGCTAAATATGACTTTTTCATATGTTTTCAAGGTGATTTCATTGGGTTTCTGCTAATGATGCAGGACCGGGTCAGAAGACCACCCCTGGTGACTCTTAGGAGTTTAGGTAGTTCTAGCATTGAAGAGCCTCATAAGCAGAAACATTACAACTTAAACTCAGTCCATAGGTTCCTACAAGGCAGCAAACGTATACAATCCAATTTATTACTGTCAGTGAACTTTTATATCTCTGCAACATTTCTGCGCATGTTGACTACTTTCCCTTTTTTCTAGCAATAACACACATCTCAACCACGAAACTGACAAAAAAAAAAGGCAGCAAAGTTTGGCAAAATCATTCATTACTTACAAGCACACAACATACATGTTTTTGGGACACAACGTGAACACTGATGCACCTGAATGACGCCACAAAACATGGCACTGCAGCCTGCGATGAAGTTTATATTGAAATGTGGGTGAGCTCAGCAAATCAAATGTACTCACACTGGTTCACTGCGTTTCCCTCGCTCCACACTGATAGCAGAGGACTATTGATTGGCTATTGTTAATTAACAGATAAACTAGGTTAAATAGCTCATTCAGCAAGGCCACAATCATCCAATATTACACAGAAATGTTCTATTTAACTCTCAGCTCCTTCTGCAGCCTGTTTCCTCTTGTTAATCAGGGTCCCTAGGCTCATCAAAATGGGGTTGTTACAATGTTCAAAATGACAAAAAAAAAGCTTCCTAAGTGTAACCATTAAAACCAAAAGGCTGTAATGCATGAGAGTGTTATCTGTTGAAAGTTAATGATGGTGCATAAATCAATTAAATATGAGTTTGAAAAGTCTGAGTAGTTTATTTGTTATGCACTCCACTGCAGCACACAGCTGTCAGCCGACTAACAAACAGAAGCAGAGAAGGCAGGAAAGAAATAACTTCCTGACAAAGCCAGAAAAGTTAGACGTTGATGGAGCTCTGACAGGTTTGAAAGGGAGGGAGGAAACCTGGAGGCACTAAAGGATGAAGAGAGAGAGAGAGAAAAAAATCCCCCTCACTTGCACAAAGGAACACACACAAATGTAAATCTGTGCTTACATATAGACATGCATAGTTACACAAATCCAAATTGGCAGGTAAGACAGGATGAAATGCCTCTGAACACACCATAGGTGACACTGTTGAACCATGTTTTGAGGCGACGCAACACAAAGCAGAGGAAGAACGTGTGGATGTAAATAAATAGTTCCAGAAAAAAACTGGAGGCAAAGAAGAGAAAGCACGGTGGTGGGGTGGGGGGGGATTCAGAGTGGTGGAAAAACTTGATGAAATAAGAGTTGTTTATTTTTCCCACCATCACTTTGTGCTCCACGACTGTCAGAGCTGCCACTATGTGTGAAAGGCTCGTCTGCTGTGTTGGCGCCACTGAAGTGTCAGTACCAATTGTGTTCAGTGGGGGGCAATGCAAAGCTGAATGAGCGGTGGAAGAATCCTCCACAGTCTTATTCCTCCTCTTTTCCCCTGCAATTTCACCGTCTGGGGAACATTTTTCTTTCTGAACAAAAACTGATGTTTGTGACATTACTCAGAGCAATTTTTGTATGGGCTGCTGCCACAATATATTTATATGATATCCACAAGTCTGGGTATAGTAAAGGAGGGGGCTCCAGCTGTAATTTTAAATGATCAACAATTTAGTTTGTAGACTAAAGAAGACCACAACATATTTAGTTGGTTTAAAAATCAAGTATCATGTAATGGCTGGTTTCAAAGACATAATAAAATAATTCATTTTTCTCTATCTGCATTCATCTATCTGCTTGGTTTAAACTCTTAAGCAAGTTCTCTTCATTATATAACTAATTAACATCACCATAATTCTCCTGTGTCGCACAGCAGCTTCTGGATGTTTTGAGTTTCAGCTCATGTTAGCAGGCATGTTAGCATGCTATCATGCTGTATAATGGACATCAGTCCCATTGTTTACTAAACATGTGTCCCCTTTTTCTGGTATAATGTGTGTAGAGACTAACACTGGTTCCTTGCATCAGTACATTTTGTCATGCTGTGTTAGCTATTAGCATGAAATTGTGTAGCCATTAAATATGTTATATCTGTCTTTTACACTTTTAAAGGTTCTTATTTTGAAACCAACTGTTTACAAGTAGGTCAAAAGGCAGCAGCTATTATTACTACTAACAGTAATTATTATCTCATGGCAGTTATTTAACTCCTGAAAGGTTATATTGACTAAATATCAGAATTGGCTTTATTTGCCGTCATGGTAAATATCATTTACTAATGCCAGTGACCACTATAGAGCTGGTGTTACCTTAATGTAGCACTAGCTAAATGCTTATTGATAGCATGAGGAAAAGCCAAAAGATCCTTTTAAACAGTGATTAAGATTTCCATGGTTTACGTAATGGAAAAATCCCTCTGCTTCTGTCTACAAAATGCCTGCTCCTACAGTATTCGACTGTAGCTATCACCACATGAAGCTACTGAAACTGCTGTTACTTGAAAAGGATTCTGCAAACTCGCCAACAAGGAAGCATCTCAACAACAAAACCTCCACTTTCACGCGCTTTACTAAAAAAACAAAATTTTACTGCGACGTAAAGAGGCTCAGCCGTGTTAATTTTCCCATAAAGTTGACCTTGATGGTGGCCAATCAAAATGGGAAACGGTTTCATTTCAGTGCTTTAACCATGCTAAAGATATTTAGCCATGCCATCTGCTTTATATGTAAATCAGAAAGCACAAACCGTAAACCCATTGTGTCAAACTGGTGACCTTTTCTTACCGATGGCAATATGATATTCAGCAGATATGATACGCTCAGAAGGATCAGATTGACATTTGTTTATCTCGCTCTTCCCCTGTTTTTGTTTCTGTCTCTGCTCATCTCATGTTACAGGACTGTGTAACAGAAAGCCAAAATGCTACATTTCTATTTTGAGGGGGTACAAATGCTATTACCCTGGTGCCTGCTGTTTTATTTTGAAAAGAATGGTAACTTTTATATGGTCTCCGATCCTTGAATGCCAACACGTAACCTTTTGCAACTGGCCAATATCTGAGCGTTCACCTATTCAGACAGGGTTAAATCAAACCTGACTTCTTTTCCTGTGATTTCTAAACACTCTGTATAAACTACTCTAACTTTAACCCTAAATCAAACCATGCGCATCTGGAGAATTTAAAAGAGGAATTTATTTTTTTATCTATAAACTGGAAGAACAGTTTTAAAAAGCCAAAACATTCCAAGTATGTCACAGTAGAGTTGGGCTTAGAGCACTTTTTAGCTTGGACTTTAGAGCTAATATTTAGAAAAATGCACACTCGCTCCCTGGAAAACCAATGCATCTGAGAATAAGCAATAAAGCCATTTGGAAATTAAGCCTCAGTCAACTTTTGATCTCCCTTCCTGTTTATATTTGGGCCCGGCCCCCCCATTAGTTTGCATTCTACTTCTAAATCTTTCATTAACTTGAGGTCCATGAAGGTTGCCGCTTCCCTTTCTCCTTGTAGTTTGAACTGTTAAAATTTTCATAGGCGCTCTCTCCTTTCTCTATATTTTCTAAAAAAACAATTCAACAAGAGGATGACGTGGTCGAAAGCCCAGACGAGAGAGAGCCAGTGCTCTTTTTAAAATGTGTGTGTGTGTGTGTGTGGGGGGGGGGGCAGTTTTACATAATGCACTGAGACACTCGTAATGATGATGATAATTGGTACTAACTGGGGGTTTAAACATTAATATGTTTTTACAATAAAAGTTAGATCATGATCATTTGTTCTCTAAAAAATTTGGCTTCAGGGAAATTTCATTTCATTTCTGCTTTTTTTCCCCAGCACAATGAATATTTCAACTACGCCAAAACCTGACAAATTTAGCTAAAACGAGAAACACTTCAGTGTGGGAGTGTAGAGAGATCCCATTATCAGATCGCTTTCAGGTAAACGGCATAAAATCCCTCAGCAAAAAGCAACCCAAAAAGCCATGTAACTCTCCCAAAAAACACATTTGGGTGCAGGGTCCATGCGGTGATTTGACGTGCGCGACTGTGGCAGCAGGACCTAGAAGTAGGTCATCCCCGTTGACCTGGCTCGCATAATAAGCATACACACTGCATGTGTGTGTCACTTTATGATCGCGCCGTTCCAATTTGCTCTTAACTCAGAGAGGCAGAAAATAGCAAACATGCAGCGAAATGTTAGAACCGAACGAAAGGGGACAAAAGCATCTGAAGCTGAGCCGGGATGTGACGAGATCTGGCCGTCAGCTTTCGCAATGTAACATTTTTACGAAATCTTTTCTGCTCAAAATTCAACGTAGACATTGTTTTATTTATTTATTTTTTTTACATTCAGAGCGCACTTAGCGGTAAAGGTGATCGGAACCTGTTTGCATCAGACTGTCAATAATATTTTGCCTAAATTGCCCACGAACATCACCTACTTTAGCAACTGGGACACACAGAGAAAGAAGCTGTTCTCAATTATTCACATTTTTATGAAAAGCCGAATCAATTATTTACATTTTTGTGAGCTCTTCAGCACAACCTCTGCTCGGCTTTGCATTTCACCAACATCTAAACCGTTTGACACTTTATGTACATCAATCTGTCAAAGAATTTTAAAGATCCATCCCTCAAATGGTTGTGTGGGGTTTTTTGTTTTTTTTTCCTGAATTGCAAATCCTATGATCTGCTTTCATAGCCGGGCTGGAGAGCTGATGGATTAATCCTTAACCTCGTGCTGTTGCTGAGAACAGGGGCGTTCTTTCCTCGCTGAGGTCAGAGTAAATCTAACCTACAGGCCAAGTGTTTACAATCAAACAGATCAGGCAGCAGAGATTTAAATGTACTGAAAATTTCAAACTAAAATATTATGAATTTCTTCATTTTTTTGTTGTTGAGTAAAACTGGTTGTTTTTGATTAAGTATGCTCTAGTTGAAAGTGTGATTTCACCCTACTTGGCCATTAATAATTAAGCATCACAGCTGCAAATATCAGGGAAGCTCTGGAATTTCAGGTGCAAATTAGTATGTTAGATAAAGTATTTTCTGTTATACTGAGTTGTTTACATTTCATATTAGATCAATTAGGTTATACTCATGACTATTACCATGCCAGCGAAGGAAGATCTTCATATTGAACTTGCTTGTCATAAATATTTGTAGGAATAGGTAATGCAAGTTCAAACTAATATCAGCTGTCTTTCTGCATTGCTGTGTCTACACAAAGAAGGATTTTTCCACAATGTTTCCTTACAACATTAGCCTTCTGGCTCTTCTTGTATGTGATCAATCTTGCAGCGCGATCGCTCAAAGAAATTCATCTTACATACTCAACAGCCTTGCTTGCAGGTGTAGCTGTCATAAATCCAATTAGGACAGAGGACTAAAACTTGGGCGATGAACATGCCCAGAGTGAAGCTAACGAAGTTCAGACTCCACTTTTAAATTTTGAGCGTTAGATGTTAAATTCAAAGGAGAATTGGATCTCAAAATCTCTTTCATCTTTCTTCATCCCTCTTTTTCCTCTCCTTTCCTTCCTCCCACCTCCTCACCTTCTCCTTCCTCCCTGTGTTCACTACAGTATGAGGCTGCATGTTTAACAAGTTACCAACACTAACAGTTGCCACACACACACACATACACACTCAAAGCTTTTGTCTGATTCCAGATACCCTGCCATGCTGATCCCTAATCCGCTTCCTACCATACTGGCTGTGACCAATCCTGGCCTTTCATGTTCCGAAGCGGTCAGTCACACCTAACAGGATTGGCTGGTCATAGTCTGGGATGCAGAGGCTATTAGTGATTATAATAAAGGGTGACATTTGTGAATGTGGTGTGTGAGTGGGTGTGTGTGAGTGTGTGTGAGTGTGTCTGGATCTCACTTGTGTGACCCAGATTGGGTACAGTGGCATATGTGAAATAGATTTTGGAGGGCAGAGATTATATTATTACAACTCCAAGTCTGTTGTTGTCTAGTCCAGATTTCACCAGGGTGAATGATCTTTGCTATACCACCACATGCAAACACAGTGATGTCTTTATCATCTGTTAGTGAAGGATTTCTTGAAACCTGTGTTGTTTGACCTTTTTCCTCTCATATAAACTTAAAAATCTGTTGATCTAAAGATAAAAATTTTTGCAGAAGCTGCAGAGCATTTAATTCTAAATGATTAATGATTATGCTGTAATTTACGCACTTTGCAAAGCCGTGGGACCCGTTGGTGGAGCAGTTCAAGCACTTGGGCTTTATGTTACAATGATTTCTTAGCAGCCGTTAATTATTTAAACATCAAGTGCAAATACTGAGTTGAGCTTGCACTGATTTCTAAGACGACCTGCCAAAGCTAAAGTCAACATTTTGTCTTCTTTTAGCTCTATGTTTGGTCTCCACCTATTCCACTGGCTCTTTTGGTGCCAATGCTCTGCTTCTTTATGAGCTAAATGCTAACTCTCTCTGTTTGATGCTCTTCAAGTTGTTTTCCCTGAAAGCTGCTGCTGCTACAGAAATGAATTTCTCACCTGCATTTTTAACTCAAACATGTTACAACATGTAAGGTAATATAGTGTGCTGTAATAACCCTTAAACGCTGGCCGATCGCCGCTGAAGCCGCTGTTCCTTGCCCTTAGTAGCGGCGATCAGCTGTTTAAGACATAGCGTATCAGCGGGGAGTTGGCTAATAAAATGAACTTTGATCAGCTGGCTTTTTACGGAAAGTGCGTCACCGTTTGTCCAATCGGAAAAATTCAGATGGTTCCTGAAAGCTCGGAGAGTGCACTTCGCAGCTATATAGAGGTATTATGGTATTTGTTGCCGGAAGTCAGTGAACGGCGGCACTTTTGAAGTATGTTCTGTCGCCGGCAGCAGGTTTAGTATTAAAGGATTAAATACAGTAATTGATGCTTATATTTAACATGGCCAACGGTTCAGACAATCAGCATACATAATCAGTGGCTCTAAGCGCCTTGTTTCTACTCTTGGCCCCGTGTGATGTCAGAGAGGGGACATCCCTAATATGGTTATTTCACGTACAAAACTCCCGCACTGAGCACAGAAGCCCCTCCCACCTGGTGTTTCAGGCTGTTGTTTACAAGGGGCAGCCAATTAGAAGACAGTTGGCCTAAATGAAGGAGAAAGGGAGCTGAAACAGCTTCAGACATGAAGAGGATGCCTGTGCCAAGGCCCATTATAGATAAATAAGGGTCATTTTGAACTGTGAATTATGCCAAGTAACTTCAGTAGAGTCCAAGAGCAAAAATACAACTGGAAATGAGCATATTAACCCCACTTTAAGCTAGCCATCTTTTTGAATTTGAGTAGAAGAAAAACACAGTACCTTTAGATAAAAGCAAAACTCCTATAGCATCACCATTTTCTGATACCCTCTAATAATCACACATTCAATTCAGTTCAGTTTCAGTTTATTCACTCAATTAACCATAACATCAAACATTCTGTGACACTTGCTATACAGTACATGAGTGAAAAGGGAGCAGGAGGAAGAAAAAAAAATTCTTGTAAGGACCTGCCCCTTTCTCGATAATTCCAAGAATTTTTTGTTTACATGGTCGTATACATTAGATCAATAATATAAGTTGCAAACAATTATCATTCTCTTCATTACTCACTTAGAATTGCATAAGATTTAATATTTTTTTCCTTATAAAGTAATTTGAATTGATTTATTGTAGAACATTTTTAGTTCATCATCCAAGCTATTCCATAATTTTACTCCATGAACAGAATTGCATATTTGTTTTAAAGTAGTACGCACGGATTTACTTATAAAATCAAACTTCCTCCTGTTGTTTCTATCATTTGAGTTTAAAACAAACAACTTTTGTAAATTAATTGGCAATAGGCTCATTCTGGCTTTAAACACAACTAATAGCATCTTTAAATTAACCAAATCTCTTAATTTTTAAATATTTGATTGAATAAACAATTTGTTGGTATGTTCTCTAGCATTCACACAATAGTGGTACCTTTAGCTCACAATTTGACAGAATTCACTGCAGCAGCAGTTCAGTTAAGTGCCATTTAATGCCAGATCCTGAAAACCTGATAAATTTCAAGGCTACGTCTGGTTCACTTTTCAGTCTGTACAGTAAGAACTTCACTTGGTTATCTGACATAAGCCTGACTGCATCAAAAAAAAAGAGAAAAACAAGTGAAGTTCTTACTGTACAGAC
>VUQK01015769.1:23877-45518 GCA_015106715.1 Bujurquina vittata
ACACACACAAAAAAAAAAAAATACAAATCAAGCTCCCTTCTCTTCTTCCTCTTCCTTACCTTCCACATGATTAAAATCCCATCATCCACAAACAAAGTGAAAAAGAGAGGAAGAGAGAGAGGGGGGAGAGAGGTGGGGGGGGAGAGAATGGCAGCTATCTTTGGGTCTCTCTCTCTCTCTCTCTCTCCTCTGTGGGATGCAGAAACAGCAGCAGCAGCGGTGGCAGAAGCGGCAGCGAGCAGCGAACTTGGGAGTCAGAGAGGATGTGGATAAGTCTCCGTGGCTGTGTCATCACCTCTCATGACATGTTTCCTCCCCTGCCTGTGTAAGCCTTTCCATCCTGACCCGGCACAGAGAGAGAGAGAGAGAGAGAAAGAGAGAGAGGGAGAGACGGGACAAAGTAGTGCACCGCCCCCCTCTCTTTATCCCCTCCTCCTCCTCTGTCCATTCCTCCCTTTCTGTTTCCCTGTATTCAAATCTGCCAGCGAGCTGCCCTGTCTCGAAGTAGGCCAATCACTGAACCGCTTGGGGGTGGAGTCTGGGCCCTCTGTGTGCGAGTGTACTTGCACTATGATGTGTCATACAGATAGACCTTGCGCGTGCATGTCTACTTATCCACGCTAATGTGCTTTACAAACTCGTATTCCAAGTGTGATGTGCACATCTGTGCAAGCTAGAAAAAGAAATTCCCCAGTTCTCAAATGTTGGTTTTCAAATAATTGCTTAGTCTCAGATGCAGTGATTGAACAAATAAAAAGCCAGACTTCAATTTTTTTGCTGGGATTATGCTCCCGTCCACCAAATATTTACTGCATCTCTCACTCACTTCAAGTGCTTTACAAAAAGCAACCACAAATCAAGCCAACAACTGCAGTTTCAGGAGTGGCTACTTGAGGCTGAATGGAAAAAAAGAGCCCGTTCCCACAGACTCTCATGTTAAAATTCACAACTTCACGGCATTAAAAACACTGCCACACAAAACGTTTTGGGTCTCTACAGATAGTTTCCCGTTTCCTAACAACTGTACAGTGGGCAGATTTCTTTCACAACTTATCTATTTGGATACTGTTAAGTTTGAGTCACAGAGCTGGATGCCCCCACCCCCACTGTGGTTATGTAGTTGGTGCCTTTTGGAATACTTCTCATGATATAATCTGACAAATGATGTGGCTTGCTTATGTGGTACATACTGTCCAAGACGTTTTAGTTCATTTTTTGGTAAGTTAAACTCTAGCATGATGTTAGCCTGCTGCTTTGCACTAATTAGAGCTTTCAGCCCGTACAGTTTATGCAGCATGCTAACCGGGTTAGCTGATATTTATGCCCCAGACACACAGGCTTAGAGACCAGCTGGCAACCACCATTATCTACAGAAAAATGAGTATTGCGCGAACCATTGTGAACGGTTGCTGTAGATATCTGGAAATTGCTGTGAAACTGGCTGCTAAAGTCCCAGTCACACAGGCCCAAAAGCTATCAGTCACACTCCCCACCCCAACTGCCTCCTGCCACTAGGGAAAAATGTGCATTTCCCAAGCGATTGGCAAGTAGTTGCTGGAGGTTGTTATATGAAATTGGTTGCAAAGAAGTATGCGGTGCTGTATCAAAAACCTCCTTTCTATGGTCACTAGCACCTGCTCTTGAGGCCTGAATGTGAGGATTCCTGGTCTATCTGGAAGATGCCAACTTGTCTGCAAACACTTGCTAACTACTTACCAAGTGGTAGTAACACTGTGAAAAGTGCTCTGCAAACCAAAAACAGAGACTCTACACCTTCAAAATAAAAATTGCACCTTTTAAAAAGTGTTAGTTGCAGCAATAAGGCACAACTTTTACTTTTTGTTAATTTCTAATTTACATCATACTTTTTCATTTCTGCTTGATGGTTCGTTAGTAAGAATTTGCTGACAAGTTGGTATCTTCCATGCAAGTTTTGTTTTTAACGGGTCAGTAAAAACAAAAAGTTTCATTTGCTATTTACTTCCCTTTATTCATACTCTGTTCCTAATGCAGCTTTTTGAGTCATGTGGAGTGGGGAATCACATGCAATAAATCATGGCTTGACACCCAACTCTTAAAAAAAAGAGAGACACAAACTCAGGATCAGTTCACAAGCTATCTTATTCCTAGCGCCAGTCCCAAGCCTGGATAAATGAGAGGGTTATGTCAGGAAGGGCATCTGGCGCCTAATCAAACATGTGCATTCATCCGCTGTGGCAACCACTTGAGAAATGTGGGCATGGCCGACAGGACCCTCTATTATCATAGCCAGTTCACAAAAATGATATAGCAGTTTAGTAAGATAACTACAAACATAGTGGAATACTTCAGTTGCATCAATAGTGAACACCATCAAAAACAGTTCAAAGTAAGAATAATTCAACACGATATCCACACTACACGGGATACCTGTATATTACCATGTTACTGCCCTATCATCCATGACACGTCCTCAGCACAAATTTGCCCTCTGTAATTTCTTTAATGCCTCCCCGATGTCCCGATGTCGCTCCCTCTCTCCCTCCACCTTGAAACCTCAGCTGTTTTGGCTGCTCCTCATAAAAACAACCCCTCCTTTTTTATGCAGCCCACAGGGAAAGCAGCTTAAATTAATCTCCAAGATGCAAGTCAGTCACACACAAGGCACGCTGGCCTGTCATTACTGCACTCTTTGATCCAAAATCTTCAGCTGTCTGGCTGGAAACTCTACCTGTCTGATACGCAGTGGACAGTTCTCTTAGTCCTCACAATTGTGTATGAGAAAAGGCAGAAAGTCTTTACAGTCTCTGCAGTTTTTTGGGATATTAAAAACAAACTTGATAGCAAGCGGCTCATTGGTAGTTGATCCAAAGTAATCCCTAACATTTTGCCCCGGAGAAGTGCCTCCTCTAGTTAGAGGTGTAGAACATGGTTCTTACTCTTGCAATGGATTGTGGGTTTAATTCCATCTTGTATGTTTGTATGTTTTGGCCTGAAAATTTGTTGAATATGCCAAATAAACCTGTTTGTTTGGGTCTGCTAAGTCCCAAACAGCATGTCCAAAACTGTCAGTGCTTTACATTTCATTTCATTGGTGCATTCACAGATTCCTATCAGATAAAGTGTTTCTGGAATTTCGATAAGGTCATTTAGAGCCAAAGTACCGTAGTAAAATAGACTTTAAGCACGTACGTATGGGATGTTTAGTGAATTCTTTAAACATCAGGGAATCTTTTCATATTTCAAACCCTAGTCTAAGTTACTAAAGTCCAGTAAATGCACAGTGCGTCTGTGTGTGTGCTGTGGCTGCAGGATTCTGGTGTGTATTTCTAGCGGTTGGAGTGGGATCAGTCGAGGTGAGGCTGCTGCTAAAGAATGCTCTTTTGGAAAAGGACAAGGAAAGAGTTTCCATCGCGGGTCAGTTCTCAGCGAGAGCAAGACCAGTCACTTTCTGAACACCCTTTACCGGTCCGGCAAGACATGAAGTGTTCTCTTGCTATGCGAAGAAGGAAAATAAAAGCACACGCAGTTAGCAGAAGAAGCTGTCAAATATAAAAGGAAAAATATAACCTTACGGTCAAAGCACTAAGAATAAACATGAGCTGAGTCGTGAAATTGGAAAACATGTCTCACTAAAGGTTGTGCTTTAAGGGAAAGCGACTGCCATTTTCAAGTCTCAGATAGTGGCTTAACATAGACTTTGGTTATTATGTTTCTTCTGAAGTATAACTTTCTTTCAAAGCCAAATCTAGCAGGTCGTCTTTTTCTGTTTTGGTTTGATTTGAGTTTTCATACTTTTGGGCTTAAAACAAACAAATAAATCCAGATCACTGTTACCAAAATGCAGCTTTAGTTACAAATTAAACCATGACTTCTTCAGAAGACATGGTTTCTATGACGTGTCACTCAGGGCTGAGTGACTTTACAACACAGAGAAAAAGTTACACCAAGGCGATATTTGTGGTGTCCTACTCATGGCTACAGACTGTACATAAAAGATGGACACGGCCACTGTGATGTATTCCCCGAAGGACTGCTGATTGTAGCATTATGGCCGCCATCATTTTGTTTTCTAGGTGCCAGAAGTGATCAGCTGAATCTGAATCTCTATTCTTGTTGGTGCAATGTGACAAAAAGTATGGCTTTAGCAAAGTTAATTGTACCAAAAATTCCAACATAATCTAAAAGTCCAATTTAGTCACTAAGAATTACTGTATCTTTCACTCAAAGCATCTACATACTGATGGATGGTGTCCCGAAGGATCTCCTAGATCTGGACCGGGGGATCACTGAGCTTTCAGGACAGTCTGAGGTGCAACTGGTGGTGGTGATGGACTGAAACACAATGTCCCAGGGGTGTTCTACTGGATTTAAGTCAGGCAAGCGTGGGGGGCCAGTCAGTGGTATCAATTCCTTCATCCTCCAGGAACTGCCTGCATACTTGCTCCACATGAGGTCAGCCATTGTCGTGCACCAGGAGGAACCCAGGACCCACTGCACCAGTGTAGGATCTGATTATGGGTCCAAAGATTTTATCCCGATACCTAATGGCAGTCAGGGTGCCGTTGCCTAGCCTGTAGAGGTCTGGCTCCCCAGACCATCACTGACCCATCACCACTGAACAACGTTACAGTCAGCATAACGTTCTCCACAGCTTGGGGCAATTGTGCACAGAAGAGAGTGACTATACTCAGAAGACCTTGTTCTTTATGGAGCTTGTTGGTGAATGACGACATAAGAACCCCTTATACAATGCAAAAGGAATGTATTCACCGCACAGGGAAAAACATTTACAAAAAAAGGAACGTAGTTCAGACAGAACAGAACACAACGCATCGGGACCAGAAGACTATCAAAATAAAACGGGAAGTCAGACAAACATAATGCCTATGCAGACTTGACACACAGAGGGAGCCAAAACGTAACAAAATGGAAACACAACAAAGATTACAGGAAAAGAAACTGAACACGATTCAAACACTAAGCACATCCAAAAAAACGCTGGGTCATAGGGACCCACCATCCTGTTCCTGATGATTGATTAAGGACCTTCTGCTGCCCTTTCCTCGTCTCCTAGAGTTACTGCTTATATCCTGGAATCTCTTCCAGGCTCTTGAGATTTGGTGGCAGACACAGTGAATTTTGTGGCAATGGCATGTATTGATTGGATGAGCTGGACTACCTGTGCAGCCTCTGTAGGGTCCAGGAATCACCTCATACTACCAGTAGTGACACTGACCCCTTTTGTGAGCAGTATATATTCTAAAGCAGACTCGAGAGGCCATTTCAGGAACTGCAGTTTTTCACAGTCAGAATAAATTTTTTTAGCCCCAGAAGTTTTATTCTTTTATATTACCAGCTTTTTTTTTCATGCTCTGCCCATTTCTTTTCTAACTTACAATGTGTTCAGCTTTCCAGACCACTGAAGAAAGAATTAACTTTCCTTTCAAACAAAGTTTTGTGTTAGCAGTTGCACAGACTCAAAATCTTTTATTCTACTGATGAAACACTGTAGATATGGATACTGTATATTGTTGCACTGACAGGTCTTCTGTAATTTTTTTGCCTTTGGAGGTTACCCAACAGCACTCTTCAGAATTAAAACACAGACACGAGCATTCTTCATTCATCTCTCTGCACACACAGTCGCTAAAGCTTTGTCAAGTGTCCTGTGCCTCAATGCTGCAGAGCAGCGTGGCTGTTTTTCACCTTGAACTATATATTCCAGTGATGCCCCCGGTGGCATTCTGATTGTGCTTCAAATGACGTTGTGCAAAAAGAGAAAAAAAATTGTGCTTACTATTTGAATAATAATGGCTTCATTTGCTAGGGATGAAAGATCATTTCTGCAATAAATATAGCAAGTATGAGATGACAACACTTAAAGCAAGAAGGGCATATAGTGGGCGAACGTGCAAAGGAAGCGCTGTTTTTACACAACTACACAACGGCGGTTCTGTTAGACATAATGGGCATTATCAGATATCACTTCCAGGAAGATGTTCTGACGTACACATAGAATACAGGTGCATTCAGCAGCTGAAGAGGCAGAGAAAGTTTGGCTCGTTTTGTATTCAAGGTTGTGGTTTTTGTGTTTGCACCCAGAGAGGTTTTTTTTTTACTGTCACCTGTAAGAAAACACGAGACAAAAACGGGTTGTGACAGCAAAAGCTATTTCTATGGAAAGCAAAAGCACTATTTCCAAGCTTGTTTTTATTGTCTGCTTTATGAAAGCTGCTGCATTTTTGATAAAATATGGAAGGAGGAGAGTAGCTCTGGTCCTACTCTTGCCTTTCATTTTCAACCGTCCTGTGATGGCTCTCAATTTGGCAAAGGTTGGCCTCTGCTCAGAATTTAAAGAGGCCTTACTTTTAACTACCAGGAATGAGCGGAATGCAGAGGGGCCTGTCTCCTCTCTCGGGGTGCGACCATTACAGGGATAAAAGATGACAGGGTTACGACCAAGACCTTTGCAGAGGGCACGGACGCTGTGAGTAGCCTGGGATTTGTAGGATCACATTTGTGCAGATAGACGCAGATTTCAATGTGCTAAATACCTCGAAGTCACCATCCTGGGTGAAATAAATGCAAAAAGACAAATTCTGTAAGGTATCCAACAATGCATATTAAAAAACATGTGCTCCATCTGCATATTGTATTCCACAGGCACCTTTACGACATGGATAGAGAGCATCTTAAAACCTTCCCTCACCACAGATAGCGATCTTTAACAGTATTTATTGTATGAGTCACGAGCAGCTTGGGAGATATTCTGTATAAGCATTCATACATTTGCTTTTAAGTGCAGACACATCTTGTATATGACCAAAAGAAAAACACGCACTGTCTTTGTAATCATAGTAAAAGCCCTTTTTGGAAAATGCCAAACAGATTTCCCCTCAAGCTGACCTGTGGCCTTTTTTTAAGAGCAAGTTCACATGCGGGCAGTAGAGGACTGGTTTTAATCAGTAAGTAGAAGACATACAGCTGGTACCAGCTGAGTGGAGACATTGTCTGCTTTGAAGCCCAGTTTGGGATTTAAGGGGGCGTAAAGTAGGAATGTGGCTGTTGCATTTGGTTGCGTTCCTTGTGTGTGTTTTGTTTTGTTAGGGATATTCCTGTGGAGCCTAGAAGCTATCTATCTCTGTCAAGTGACCTCAGTAAATAAAGCGATCTAATCTGCAAGAAACTAATACACAGGAAAGCCCCAAAAACAGACTTTAAGAAGGGAGCAATCGGGGACAAGAAGCGAGACAGACAGATTAAGAGATAAAGGAGTGGGTAGTGCAGAAGACAGAGAAATCACAATGATAAATGCACGGTCTCTGTTTTCTCAGATGTATGCAGAGGAGGAAATAAAGCAAAATGGGGAAAAGAAGAAGGGAAAATGAAAATAAATGGCTATAGAGCCAGAGAAACTTTTCTTTAGCAACTTGAATTGTTGCAATTAAAAAAAGAGAGATTTTGGGGCTCCAATTTGGTCTGTTACAGTGTCATATAGTACAGATTATTTTTTAAATAAATTATATTGTGTGAGTTTGTGAGCAAGTTTGTCTTAGAAATGCCAGAAGTTGCATTTGATAGTCAAATGCATCAACTAGCCGCCATTCACAAACAATTCAACTTGTTGACCACCTGACAATACATAATACTAAAATTATTTACATTTAAAGCCTGACTTTATCCTGCATAAGCACTGGACGAAGCTGAAACACCAGGTATTTCAGCGGTTACCAGTTAGCTAGTAATCACACTAAGCGATAGCTAGCTAGGCAGTGGCTAGCTAACAATGACGTCATCTTCTTTCTATTCGATGAAAGTGGGTCAATGCGCCCAGTTTTCAAAATGCTGACCATTGGGGGAATGAGGAGTACACACAGCGGGTATAAAAGAAAGTGGCCCGCAGGACAGAATTCCTAAAGTTTCAAAAAGACGTCTGGTTGTACACACATGTATGGTCTGCGACCTCAGGAAGCACATTCCTTTTTATTATTATTTATTTTTCATGTTTATTTTGTTGCTAGTTTCAGGTTATATTGAATGAAACTTGATGCTCATTTATTTTGAGTTCGAATAAGTGTGTGAGGTTATCCGGGGTACAATAGGGTCTGAGCGTGCAGTGTCCTCGGTTTCACAGTCAGATCCACCGTTCACCCTTCAACCAAGACGGTGAAGGTGAAAATGTAGCCACAAAGGCTGTGTTTGTCCTTTACATTCAGTATACACTCACTATACACGACCGTTGTATTAAATGCATTTTGGTTAGGACCTCCTTTTGCCCTCTGAACTGCCTTAATGGCACAGATCCAACACGGTGCTGGAAAGTATGGAATTATATTTAGGTCAAAAGTCGCGCGCGTGTAAAAACATATAATCCCCGCAAATAATGTGCAGGAATGCATTCACATTCGCGCAATAAACTTCCGCGCGCGTGAAATTCAGCAGCCACGCGCACAAAGAAGCCAGCGCATTTGAGGACCATTTGCCACCATAGACCCCTCCCTCCTCCCCACTGGGGAATTTTCTGTGGCATATATAATCAAAAACTATGCAGCCTTTGTGATATCCAGATCTTGTCAGGCTTCATAAACCCTCCAGGTGAATCCATGGCTCACAAAGATCGATACCCCTTGAAAACTTGATTATTCATGTATTGCTAATGTTTCTAGTACTTTGTAGTGTTAGTACATCTGCCTCACACGCACTCAGTGTCACCAAATGAGAATTTTCCAAGCTCTTCATTTAAGCAATTGAAATTTAGATATTTTTAATATTCAATTAATTTTATAAAAGACTGTCATTTGTTTGCAGGTGAGCAATCAGCATTCCTTAGAATGCTACTGTCTACTTGTTATGAATCAACTTCATGAAAATATTTGTGTACCCAAAGAGCTACAGACAAACAAATGGGTGGCTGAAAAATGCTAATCAGAAGAGGTTTCAAAATATGGACCTCACTTTAAACAAACAAACAAAGCTGCTAAAAACCAGTTTGCAATTTTGAATGGGGGAAATTCCAAAAAAGATGAAAACTTTACCACATTTCCCTGCTGTACTATTTAGTTATGATTATACATTAATTTTATACTATTAGATATAATTTACCTGCATTAAAAAGTACTAAAATGTACTGTAATATAAGCAATACATGAGTAACAGCTTGTATTCAAGGGGTTCCAATATTTGCGAGCCTGCCACATATTCACTTGGAAGCGTTATGAAGGCTAACAAGCAGATTTGAACATCTCAAAGCCTGTAGCTTTTGAAAATATATGTCACCAAAAGTCCCCTTCAGGGACAGGGGTAGGGTCTCACTACATGTTAAAGAAACCACTTTAAGATGATCTGAGCTTTGTGACCTGGTGTTATTCTGCTGGAAGCAGCCATGATCATAAAGGGAAGGATATGGTCAGCAACAGTATTCAGGTTAAATGATGCTAAGACTGGTACTAAGTGCTCTGAAGTGTGTCAAGAAAATATCCTCCCACACCGTTACACCCATGTGAATTGCAGCCTCTTTTCCCCATTATTTATTAACAGGAGTGGCATCTCATGTGGACTTCTGCTGCTCATCTGCTTCCAAATTTGTACATTTTGTGCATTCAGAGAAGCTCATCTGCATATCTTGGTTGTAATAAGTGGTTACTCGAGCTGCTGTTGCTCTCCTATCAGCTCAAAGCATTCTCTGGTCCAATCTCCTTTCAAGCATGACGTCAAGTTGGATATGATTAAAAACAATGTCCAGAACTTAGATTTTAGGGTTCAGATTCAATTAGAATCAGACTTAGAGCAGTTCTTTTCTACATTATTCATGTAGGCTACTAAACATCTTCTCTAGATCCTTTGTCTGGATCTGGCACATTAACCAGCAGCCGCAGCTCAAGGTCATTCTGTCACCGCTGCAACATCATCCGGGTTAATGCAAATATGCCCATACGCACACATAAGCGCGCAAGCGTAAATGCCCAAAAGCATGCACACAAATGTGCACTCCTAGGCGCACACAGGGAAACGGGGACAAACACAGACATGTGCACATGAATGTACTCGCACACATCCATACGTATGGGTGTCGGGCAGCATCATCATTAGCTGTCAGCTGGTCCAGTGCGTCCTCAAACTGTCACTGAAGAAGTCTCGCTGCTCGCCTAACCCGAAGCAGTACCAGCTGGCACACTATGACATCACATAATCTTAAAAAGACTTCGAGAAGAAATACTGAAGGTCAGAAATGTTTAAATTGAGCAAAAGATTAAGAGCGTTTCAGCAGCTTAGCTATAAATTCAAAACACTGCTGTGGTTTCATGGCCTCTGACTCTCCTGTCTTTGTTCAGCATTTCAGTTCAACAGTTTGAATAAGTAAGAAATGCGTATTAACAGCCGGCCACCCCAGCTTCATTATTTGCTACACTTGGTTGTGCTGCATTGTGGCTGAAAAAAATCTGTCTTGGCACATAAGACAAAATCATTTTAGCTCAAAGTTGAAAGCTCAGGCTTTGCTGGAGCTTTCATCTGCAGCTTACATCATCGACAAATGGAAGTGGCCAAGATGTCATCATTTAAATTTAGAGTGCTGGTCACAGAATAAGAGGCTGTACTGTATTTAAAAAAGTAAGAGAGCTTCATAATGGAAGCATTATTTTTGCATCTGTAAATTTTAAATGATATCCAGCATCGCTAACGGCCGGTTTCTCTGACCTGCATGAAGGCTCCAGCCAACGTTGCAACTCTGTCAAACAATTTTTGACAAGCCTCCCATGATCTGATGACTGAAAATTTTGTGTACGACCTCCATAAAATGGGGCAATTTGCTACTGACTCAGAAACCAGGTTATGGATCAGTAACATCTTGCATACTTTTTAAAATCGCAAAAGGGCAAAAGATAACAAATTATTCCGCCTTTTTTCCCCCTTCCTATTATAATACAATCCTATTTTATTAGATCAAGATGTAACTCTGGAAGGTTTAACGGGAGAAAGCATCAGCTGTGTATAATAGGTCACCGGATATTCTGCACCACTTGGTGAGCATTAACCGCCTCTCGGGCGGTCGCTGTCACGCACAGCCAAGTTTGTTTCTCTGTTCAGGCATCGCTGCATTATCTATTAAAATTCTCACACAGGGGCAGAGTACCACAGAGTATGTCTGCCATCTTGAATGGAGTGAAATAAGGGTGTGATGAGGCATAAAAATTCTCTTCGCCTCTCCTTCCTTTCAAATCCAGTTTAAGATATTTGTCGTTCGTGGCCGAGAGGAAGGCTGTGATGTTGTCCCTTTATTGTCCTGTCAAGTACAGTTGAATAACACAGAGCTTTTCAAGCTAAAATCCTAATTATCCCCACTGTGCAATCCTCTAATTAGTACATTAACATACCACTCCATAATGCTCTACTTGTAATGTTGCCCCGATTCAACTCATCATTTGTCCTTGCCTCATTGCATAACTCATGCACCACTCATTCTACATTAAATGAAGGTCATTACAAACGAGGCTCATGAAGGACAGCAAATGTCAGTGGCTCGTATGGACTGAGGGGACAGCTGGTAAATTAATAGCATTGTTGGGCTAATGAAAAATATAACTTTATTAATTTTATATGCTACCGTAGCTGACAGGAGATAGTAGCAGTTATATTTTCATGACACTGGCACGTCTAATATTTAATATTTGCTATATTATGTATTTGTTAGTGATTACAAAATGTGATTTTGGTGAAAAATATTTAAGTACAACTTATTCTCTGTTTAGAGAGTCAAATACTGCTGCTCAGTAACAACCACTGGTATCTCAGATACACATGCATGGTGTATACAGATAAATGTTGAAACTATTAACTGGTTGTCTTTTAATCATAGACTGTATATAAAAGATGGACTGGCCACCCATTTGTCTGTTTGACTCCGCATTTTGAAACCTTGGAGTAAGCATGTTAGCCACGAATATCCTGGTCAGTAATGACTACATGTGGATGAGAGGCTTGAGTACTAAGTTATAAACTAAGGCGAGCAAGCCTGGCTAGTAAGCTACACCCACAGTCTGTACTGTATTTCCTGTACAGGTGGCAAAACTGAGCACGCCATATTATTAGTCTATCTGACTAACTCCATGATCTGGAAAGGCCCCAAATCCAAAATACAGGAATAACAGCACAAGATAAAACCAAGCACCAATATTAGCTAGACCCCTAACCTCACGCCTTACCATAATCCCACTAAATAAGGGGTGCCCAAACTTGCGGCCTGCTTCCTGACCCGCCCCCTACTTCCTGTCAAAAATAACATACAATTTGGCACTTTAAGTTACTCTGCACTAGATGATTTCGAAAAAAAATGGCTGCCATAGAGCTGTTACGAAACTTTGAGTGGATTGACTCACTTTTGGAGTAAGCCTCAAGTGGCCACCAGAGGAACTGCAGCTTCTTCCAGCTGGGCTTTGCCTTCATTTTTCAGCCCTGGAGGTTTCAGTGTGACTGTAACCCAAACCATGACATTTCCTGAACCGTTGCTTGATTCCTGTAAGAGATGGTTTTGACTGGATACTCTCTCCATGTGATGTGATCATGTGAATAACAGCATGTGATTTAAGAAGGCACCGCTCTGTGTATTATTGTCTGATGAGGAGCAGGTGTCCTTGAAACATTGCAACAAACAGGTAAACTTCGGGCAGCATGATGTTTTTTTCATGTGTTGAATCATTTAGTGAAACAGAAAACTATCTGCAGCCCAAAAATAAAACCACCTGCCTACTTATAAACCCTTTACATCAAGTATTATATTATTTGTACAGTAGAATAATATATATGCTTGTAAATGATCAATAAATAATTTTGTATCAGTTACAACATTACAATAACGAGTCCATAGATGCCTTATATCAACTATTGATCAATTACTTACCTTCAACTGGAACAAAAAACTACTTGGCATAAAGTTAAAATCATAAATTGCAAGAAAATCCTGAAACTTGATGGACAGACTGGAAGTTACATTCCATATCATGCAAGATGACTCTTCCCAACCTAGCCAATGATTCAATCAGTCAACTATGAAATCACACCAGCTGGAATGCTGATACCTGCTGTGGGCACAGAACTGCATACCTTACTTTGGGTAAAAAAAAAAAATTGCAGCTCCGTCATTTGAAGATCTAACTGAGGTCATAGGAAATTCTATGTGGAGATGATTGAGGAGCAAGTTGTCATTTTAAAGTCAAAGGCTTCTTTAGCCGAGAATTCCCACTGTGAAAAAAATTGACTTTTTCACAGGTGTGCCGAATGACTGTGTGAAGCATGAATAAGTTATAAGTGAAAGTCAGGCTCTCCGACCTCCCCCTGCACTCGTCCCCTGCAGTGCAATGCTGCTTCGTGCTCACGCGTGTGTGCGTGTGTGTGGTAGTTAATGCAATGCAATAGTTAATGTACTATAGTCCACCCGACAGTGAGAAAATATTCTGATTTATGGGACCGCCATCGACTGTGACAGGAAGTGCACACATTTGCGCGTGCACACGCACAGACACACATATTTGGAACAACTCACTTCACTCATAGTGAATAAAAAACTACATATCTTCTATGGCAATAAAAAGAATCCGAGATGCTAGCTGGGCATGCAGATGACTATGAAATAGAGCCAGTGAGAGGAATTGAAAGCTGGAACATTAATCAAAGAGCATGCATTTTGAATGAAGACAGGTAGGGGGCTTTAAACAATGCGATGGCACTGTGACAGGATAAGACAGTGATTAATTATTAATGGAATAAATGATGGTCTCAGTTGGATCATTAATGGGTTGAATTATTAATCAAGTCTGCTGGGCTTAACCCTAAATATAATTTTTTTTACAATGTTTACAGCTTCAAGGCACAATATGTGATCAAAATGTAAATACAGAAGTTTGTTCTACCTTTTAAAAATTGAAGACTGGCGCTCGGCAGCACCCCCAGAAGGAAGCACACAACATTTCTTAATCATATTTGTGAATATATTCTAAATAGATATTAAAAGTTGATTTGTTATGAGCATCCAACGCTGCCAATGTTTCAGATAATGAGGTCAGTGTATATGCAAGTAATCTCTGTGAGCCTAAAGTTTAGACTCAGACTGCTCTAAAGTCTACATTTAAGGCTGTTTTTCCACTTTCAGCTCTACATTATGTCAGTGACAGTGGATATCAGGCACAAAGATGTCCCTTGCTGCTCAAACCTTCTGTTTGTTAGGCTCAACCAATCAGAAGAAAATAACCTCAAAGAAAAAGTGGCTGCTTCAGTAAGCAATGCGGCAGTGAGGCCCAGACTAAACTAAATAAGCATGATTCTGAACAGTCAGTCACCCAAACTCACTCTAGCAAAGTGTAACAACAACAGAAGGTAGCTGGAAATGAGTATCACAGGTCCCCTATAAAGAATGGCAGACGTAGTTCATGTTGAAACCTTCTGATGAATAATGAGGAGACAGGACAGAGGCCAGTGTCCAGAGCCTCCACTGTCAGTAAAGGTCTTCTTTCAGCTGCTCTCTTTAGGGGTCACCACAGTGGATTATCTGCCTCCATCTCCCCCTATCTCGAGCATCCTCCTCTGTCACACTGACCCTCTGCGTGTCCTTGTTAACTACTGTAAATACATGAATCATCTGCACGGTCTTGCTTTTTTCCTCCTGCCTGTCTAATATATCCACCATCAATCCTCTGCACTTGTCCAAACCATCTCAGCCTTGCGGTTCTAACTTTGTCTCCTAAACTGTTCGACGGTCCCACTGATGCACTCATTTCCACTCTCATCCATTCTGGTCACTCCCAATGAGAATCTGAGCATCTTCAGCTCTGCCTCCTGTCTTTTTGTCAGTGCCACCAGATCCAAACCATCTCACTGCCATCTTGTAAAGTTTCCTTTTCACTCTTGCTGCTATCCTTCTGTCACAAATCACCCCAGACACTCGTCTCCACCCACTCCACCCTGCCTGTGCTTTTTTCTTCATCTCTTTTGTGTACTGTCAATAAAGATGTAGAGTCCAAATTCTTGATTTAAACAAGCTAATCTTAAAGAAATCCCTAACTCGTTTCAGTAATTGGTAGAATCCTCCATCCATACTATCTATGTTCCTGGAGCTTATCCCGACTGACACTGGGTGAGGCTGGGGTACCCACTAGAGAGATCACCAGCCCACCAAAGGGCTTTGGTCACACATTAATTTTTAGAATACTGATTGATCTTCTTCATAACGTTCCTCGGTCACAGCCAAGAGATTTATCCTTGAAGATTAATTAAATGAATTTTTCAGTGAATTGAAAGGAAACCCGGACCCTTCAAATTTCAACTGTTAATGGGAAACCTGGACATAGGCAGAGCCAACTATTTAAGTCACTCCCAATGCATTATTTAGACAAGGACACAAACAGGTGGTTTTGTTTGCACATGCAGGTGCATCCCAGGGGACAATGCTTCTTAAAGCGAATGACATTTGCTTCCAACATGGTTGCCTGCCCTCCCTACGTGTCTTGATTCTCTATTGCGCTCGAGCTGTCCCCTCAGGCTGAGCCAACACCTTGTCTCTATTCTTCTAACATCAGCAGAGATAAATAGTGCCAGCCAGAGACACACAGGGCCGAGCTCGCAAACTCACACAAACACATACACACTGACCTCAGAGGTTTAATCAATAAACCACCCGCAGCACTTTTCCAAAGCTTACAGAGAGACATTGTGGAACTGTATGTGTGTGTTTTGTTGCCGCTCCCAAAAAAACAAACATGGCAATCCATAAGCCGATAGCGGCACCGCATCCCTTGGAATGCACAGTTCTGTATATCTCACCTCGTGTTATCTGTTTGCACAAAAGAAATCCAATCCCAGCAGTGAAGCTAAAAGAGAGCTCCAAGTGTTGTCTTCAAGTGTTTGACTCTCGTTTGGAAGAAGCATCACCTCCCGTTAAAACAAATCAACTCATAGACACAGGACTTCATGAAAAGGGTCAACACTGAATGGGCCATTCAAAGACGGCTTTCTTCATCCCTTTCTGAACAAGTCATTTCGTAGCATTGCGAGCAGAAGTTGTGGCGCAGAATCCGCCAGCAGTATCTTCCGGTCACTGATGTCAGTGGTCCCAGCTATTTTCTGGTGACGTGGTGGCGCCAATTTTTTTTGTTGTTGAGAAATTTAGGAGTCTTTCTTTGATGAAAATCCATGCAGCTGGTTCTTTAATGGCTGCCAGCACTGTGTCGGCAGAAAACACCTGAACTGTCACACTTCAAAAGTGAAAAACTAACGAAAACTCCACCCATCAGTCTGCTTTGTTTGATTTGGGGCTGTAGCCTGTCCCAGCTGAGATTGGGTGAAAACCTGGTTACGCTCTGGACGGGTCATAAACTCATCACAGAGAGACGCCCATGGCAAATTTAGAATTACCAGTTGACCCAACAGGCAAAAATATCAGACTGAGAAAGAGAAACAATAAGGAACCAGGCGAAAGCCCTCACATGGACATTAAGAAAATGCACCAATATTTCTTGTCAAAATATTGGTGGTTATTGGTTGCTTCATCAGGCGGTGGCCTCCAGCTCGCAGTGGAATGGTTCGCAGCCGAGTGTGAAGCGGCTGGCATGAGAATCAACACCTCTAAGTCTGAGGCCATGGTCCTCAGCCGGAAAAGGGCGCATTGCCCTCTCTGGCTGTTGCTACTCCAAGTGGAGGAGTTCAAGTATCTCGGGGTCTTGTTCACGAGTGATGGGAGAAGGGAGCGGGAGATCGGCAGATGGATCGGGGCTGCTTCTGCAGTGATGCAAACACTGCGCCGGTCTGTCGTGGTGAAGAAGGAGCTTAGTGTAAATTCGAAGCTGTCGATTTACCGGTCGATCTATTTTCCTACCCTCACCTATGGTCACGAGCTTTGGATAGTGACCAAAAGAATAAGATTGCGAATACAAGCAGCAGAAATGAGTTTCCTTTGAAGGGTTGCTGGCCTTTCCCTTAGGTATAAGGTGAGGAGTGCGGCCATCCGGGAGAGGCTCAGAGTAGAGCAGCGGCTCCTCCACATCGAGAGGAGCCAGTTGAGGCATCTGATTAGGATGCCTCCTGGCCGTCTCTTGGGTGAGGTGTTCCAGGCATGTCCCACCAGGAGGAGGCCCTGGGGTAGACCCAGGACACGCTGGAGAGATTATATCTCTCGACTGGCCTGGGAACGCCTTGGGGTCCCTCCTGATGAGCTGGTGGAGGTGGCTAGGGAAGCCTGGGCTTCCCTGCTTAGGCTCCTGCCTCCACGACCTGGCCCTGGATAAGCGAAAGAGAATGGATGGATGGATATTGGTGAATTTACGGATGGTATTTTGATTCCATTATTTTGCCCTGTCCTTCGTCTTGTCATTTATTTTCTTCTTTGAATCAGAGAGGTGATTTTCTTTTTTCATCGCAGTAACAAAAAATTGATGAGGCACAACAATGAAATACTAGCCACAACATTATTTGCAAATAGGTCAGTATCACTCAAAAAGGCCAATATCAACAGATACTAAAATTCTTGCTGCATTCCTGTTTGCAATTCTAATGCATGAAACTCATGGTAAGGTAAATTCAACTCCAGGAAATGCTCAGCACAGTGTGACATGGATGAACCTGAGGAGACCAAATTAGGCTGCATAGGAGGCTGCTTGACACAGCTTTTTGGAGCAGGGAACATTGGCGTCACATACTGTACTGGTCCCACATCAGCATCCCTCATCTGCAATGAAATGCAGAACTGAGGCCAAGTACACTAACCTTGTACAGCAGCACGAGACGAAGGGCAGTTCTTTAGCAAAGAAAGACACTCAATTAAAAAAAGACCATGCTGATAATGTGCAGGCGTTGCTGCTTCAGACAGCATTAAACAGTGTTTCCTTTCAAATGTGTAAAGATGCACAAATGTGTTCTTCATATTCTTTTCAAAACACTTATTATCAATTGATTAGAGCAAGTTGCACAGTGATTTAGCTAATACAATATACATGTAAAGTATGATACCTTTTCAGTGCAGGAAGAGGATATTGAACTATAGTGAACTTCCTCTTTTTTTCCAAACATAGCTTGGTTCCTACATGACTGTGATTCTGTTGACTAGACACATTCTTTCTCTGGTTTTCCCCTGATGTGGATCAAACAAGATGAAATATGAGTTGCAAGTCTCTGGAATGGGTTTTTGTGTTTGGACAGTGAAATCCTTTGTTATTACGACCGTATTGGTTGTCGTAGTAACAGTGAATATGTGGGTGCACCGCAGGCTTTAGATGTTCTTTATTGTGCATTGCGAAACTCATCTCCATTCACTCACTGGTTATTCTTCATTTATAGTCTGACTTGATTTTTAGCTAAGCACATCTGAGCATAAATTAAACAAATATTTAAGTATTTGTTTTTAGACAGAAATATGTATACTGGCACTTTTTTTACTTGCAAATCAGAACTCTACAGCTGAAAACTGGCTGTCCCAAAAGTTAGGCAGCATTTAAACCTAAACCCACAATATGATATCAGGTTACAGTGATAATACCGCCATGTTTCTGGCCACATTTTGTAACGTTAAACTGCTCTTTTCAAGCTTGGAGAATGGCTTTCCCTGCACCCCTCTGAAAGTTTATGAATTCTCCATGAGGACACATCGATCCACTTCTACTTGTAGGCCAGACACTGACTCTGAGCTTCAGCTGATCAAAGAGCCAATTAATGCTGGCAGCAGTATGCATGCACTGTTGCAGAGCTAATCAATGGCATACTAAACTGCGAAAGGCAGAAAGACTTGACAAACTAGACAAGACAAACAGTGTCAGGTAATGCTGGAGTGAGTTTGAATTACCTTCTCTTGGCATTTATGTGGTCGCTCTCGTTTTCCTAATCTGCTCAACAAATCAGTTTCGTTGATTCAGCAAGTGTGAAAAGGGTCTACGTCAGTCGTGGCACTCAGAGAATTTGAAAACAGCAAAGAAGAGAAAAGAAAAAGGAAAACTAAAGTAGAGGTTTATATTACTCGTGGTTCTATACATGCAGCTTTCATGTATTAGTGACTTGAAATTACAGTTCATTTTGGTAATACTTCAACATAATTGCCCAAATAAATGATCAGCGATGCTTCGAGCTGACTGATGAATAGCGAGACTTGCTTTTAGAAAGACCTTGTCAGTCACTGTGACTTGTCTGCAACAGGCAGTGTGGGTGCAGTGACAGTGTTACATGAGAAAAGCTTAGAGTACTGCAATTATGTGGAAGGAAGAAAAAACACCTGACAGCCTGCCTGCATTATAATCCAGTATATATATTTCATAGTCACCTGGTGCCTGTATTTTGTTGTTTTTATTTGCATAAAAAATAACATTTACCATAAACCTTATCAGAAAAAGCACAAAATGATGCATTGAACCTTATGGCAAATCTGAGAAAGTGACCAAGAATCCATCCATCCATGTGTCTAAATGTCACTGTCAGAGGATGTCCTCAAAGAGATAGTGCTATCTATAGAAGGTTCCCACCTCATTTAACACTAGAAAGACTCAGCTATTATCATGTAGTGGCTGGCACAAATACACAATATATTGAGACAGGATGAACCACAAATATAGCAAAAAGCTGCAGTCAAACAAAAGCTGTTAAACAGTGCTGGAACAGAGCAGGACACTTGACTATAGTTCACAGTCCATCTCATTACTAAGTGTCTTTGGCTCTCTCCAGCTTTGTCATTATGCAGATAAACATTCAAGTGCCATGTTTGGTCACCCGTAGAACAAACCCACCCTTTCATACAGTCCAATACCCCCAGGGTGAATAAAAGGGGGACCATTACAAATAAAATGCCTCTACTTCCATTTAAACTCCCTCCTACTTCTTCTCAAACTCACCCCTCTATCTTCTCTCTCTCTATTCAAACTCATTTTCTTGAGCTTTGGTGTAAGACAAGGAGGTGGCTACGAGCCAGCGTTCTGCTGTTGGGGAGCTGAAACATGAATGCCAAGATGGATGGGATTTTATAGCTGGAATGTGGGGGGTTTGGCTTGGCATGAAAAGATTGGACACACTGGCAGTTGCTGATGCCAAGGCCTTCTAGCATGAGACCCTGCTGGGTTCCAAATATGGCAAAGAGGGTGTTAGAAATGAAACTTAAAAAGAAGAAGTATTTTAGAGCATTTTAAGCCACATTAAAGGAATATTCAATTATTTATTTAATATTTTCACAGCAAAAAGAAAAAGTGTGTTTCTGAGAGAAATAAGAGAATCTGTAGTGGAGTACTGAAACAATGAGTAATTAGCATTAGCATTCATATTACCTCCAGAAACCACAGACTGTATACAAAAGATAAATGCCCCACATTGGTTTGCAGACTCAGACTTTTAAACCTCGACTTTAGCATTATAGTGCCCTGATATTGTTATTTTGTTTGTTTCATTTTGTTTTATTTTGCAGCCATAAGTGAAACATATCGATGTACACTCCACAAATGCAGATAACTGCTAATTGATTCCAGGTAAAGACTCAGTCACACAGGCCTAGAAACTGGCTAATGACCACCAGTCGTGACAGAAAAATGGCTTGTGAGTGGTTACTGGAGCTTGTTAGCTAATTCTGGGTCTTCCTTACTTTGGTCACTAGCGCAAGCGCTTGCTATTTTACATGCTAGTAAAACTTGAAAAAGTGCAATACAATCTGAAAACAGAGAATGCCTGAATTCTCCAACTTACCGCTGCAACCAATACATTTCCAAAAGGTGCAGCTTGTAATTTGTAGGTGAGGGTTACTGGTTTGCGCCACACTTCACACTTCTAGTTCTGCACAGTGAGTAGTTTGGTAGTATTTACATCCAAGTCAGCATCTGCCATGCAATTGCAAGAATGGTTTTGGTGCAGCATCATATACATAATATACCTCTTTGCATACTGCCAAGCAACCTCCAGAAACAACTTGCCAAGCAATCGCAGAATACACACTATTGACCTGCATTTGCCCGTGAGTAACTGGCTGGTCTCTACACCTGTATGAATGGGTCTTTAGCAATCAATTTTACAGCAACTGCCATTAACCTGCAGCAACCACTTGCAACCAATCAGGGAATACACATTTTTCTCTCACGACTGGTGGCTGCCAGATGGTTGCTAACCGGTCTCTTGGTCTTTGCGACTGAGGTCTTACAGAAACAAACTACTGGAGGTTCACTCACCAAAATTTGTTGTCAAACCTCTTGGCTGTACTGTAAAGTCATGTTTTTAAATTACATAAAAGTGGGGCATGACTTGTTTTAGAAGCCAGCCTCAAGTAGCCAATTGAGGAACTACACTTTTTGACACCTTTATGTACGCTTCATTTTTCAGCTCCAGAGGTAGCCGATTACCAGAAACCCAAATGCTTCCACTTTTAAATTCACTGCCTCACCATCTTGGGCTTTCTACAATACCTGCACGCTTCCCTATGACAAGCCAGAAAGTCACACATTTGCTCCAGGTTTGTGTCACGTATCCAAAACTCCTTCTTCATACGGTTTCACTTCATTTTACTTCAGCGCCAGTAGCTCCAGGTATGGAACTGTCACATCCTGCTGCATTTACCAACACCTCCCTCTCCACATGTCAGAACTGATAAGGGAATTGAGTGCATGGCTTCTATAATGTGTGTGTGTGTGTGTGTGGGGGGGGGGGGGGGGGGGCGCGCC
>VUQK01015769.1:52291-63776 GCA_015106715.1 Bujurquina vittata
TTTTTTTTTTTTTTGTTTTGTTTTTTTTTTTGGGGGGGGGCTCAATAAATAAATTCTCCTTTAAAAAAAATGCAAAAAAAAAGGAGGGTGGGGTGAATGGTTTTTCATGGCACTGTGCATTGTCACACCTCATGTCTGACTCTTAAAGTATAATATGGTATTTTTCTAGCTAACATTTATTCACAGGCACTGACCACAATTTACAGTATGCCGCTGTATTTAGAAAAATCGATTTATTAATGTACACAAGTTCTTGTATTTTACAGCAATGTTGTTACATTGTGGTTTTGAAGGTATTTATTAAAAAAACATACACTGTACGTCTTTGAGATTTTTTTCCTGTGTCGGGTAATAAAATAGCACTGGTTGAGAGATGGTTTCTGGCCGTGTTTGCCTGATTGACAGGTGTCTAAGACTATCACACTCAGCTGTGTTGTTTATACCGCCTCAGCTTCACTTCGTGTTTGGATTACTTTGGTAGCCTCAGCAAAGGCAGTGACAACAGATGAACCCGAATCCCAACCTCAAGACATCTGAAGCTAAAAATTGTCAAAATTTCAAAACACTTCACTTCACTCTGTGCCTTTTCTGGCACACTCTCAATAAAATGTCTATGATGACAAGAAATGTAAGGTTTAAACATCGAGCTGAAGGCTCGGTATGGGTACATGCCAGGGCAATATTATATAAACAAAACACTATCTTACAGTCATTAAAGTCATTATACAGGCAGCACAAATGTGTCTGGAATGGAAATCATATGGCTAAACTATAGAGATTAATCCATTTGTCCATGCATTGGGTAAAGAAAGCCATTTGGACCCCTCATCTGACAGTGGGGAGGATTTAAATGACCTAAGCTCTTCCAACAGCCCTTAATAACATGATCAGCAGCTCCTTCAAGCTCCACATGGCAGCATAAGTCCTGCAGATAAGGACAGACTTACCTAATCATCATCTGCTTCAGTGTTAGGAATGAAAAAACGACAACAGATTAACATGAATATTAATAATGTGCTTTTTTGCAGCTATTTAAAGATTGTGGAGAATGTGTAGCTGATTGTTATGTGTGTATCATCTCTCTCTTATGCCTCACGGACACGTAGCGAGATAATCTTGAGATGCTCTATCTTGCCAGGGAAGTGGAGGGATAATCTTACAAACCACCCAGGGGTAGGTCTTTAATTTTTATGTGTATTACCTTAGTTTTATTATGCACAGCCAGGTTTTTGTGTATCTTAATAGAATGACTCTCTTGCTGCACATTGCACTGAAAAGTTTTTTTGTGCGCTTTAAACAACGTTACAATACTGATCACTGAGGGAATAATAGACACTGTAGGGCTCCCGTGAGATTCAATTGCAAAGCTGTTTAGCTGTTGTGTTTGTCTGTGATGCAGCTGTATTAATGTTTCCCCTGAGCTTCAAATTCATTCCTAATATATTCCACGCCAACCTCTGGCACTTTTTTAATGCTTTCATCCTTTCTGTTCTGCTGTGGAACAAATTATGAGAGACGTGTGTTGTCTTACTTTTCATAACTACAACAAAAATGTCAGCAGGGCAGTTGCTTTCATGTTATTATCAGTGTACTGGCTGTAACAAGATGTTGGATTTTTTAGCTGTTGTCACTTAGGTAAGGATGGAAACAGTGGGAGAAAAATACATGCAGCTTGTATTGGATAGGGCAGTGCAGAGAGTGGGGAAAGAGTACATGTGTCACCTGTTTAACCAGGGCAGCTACAGCAGCACCCACTTATAGGATTTTTGAAACATAGATGCAATTGCCAGAAGTATAACACTAATCTTAGACTATAAACATGGTTGCAAGACTTCAACATCAGCACCGCTAGGCTCCTGTGTTTGCCATGAAGACACTGAATGCCCGATTTGGCCAGTTCTTAATTCAACTCAGTTGATTGTTATTTACATAGTGCCAAATCATAGAAAACAGTTACCCCAAGACACTTTATATTGTAAAGTAAAGACGCTACACCAATTACAGAGAAACTCAACAATCAGCCCAATCCCCTATGAACAAGCGTTTGGTGACAGTGGAAGGAAAAAACTCCCTTTTAACAGGAAGAAACCTCTCACTGAACTCAGGGAGGGGCAGACATCTGTCGTGGCCAGTTGGGGCTGAATGGAGTGTGACAGGACAAAAGGCAAACTGTGGACGAAAGCCAGAGATTAATAATAATTAATGATTAAATGGGGAGTGGTGCACAAAAGGTCAAAGAGGTGAATGAAGAAGAAACACTGCATCATTTCTTATCAAATAGTTTGTTTAGGATTTGTAATAGCTTTAAAATTATTGGGAATTTTACTCACATATTTGATCTTCTTGAAAAAATGGGCAAAAATATCTAAAGCTGGACCTTTTTAGGTATCTAACTAAACAAACCCCACTGATATTGAGATGAGGGTGCATGCAAAATGTTAATTAGGTTCCAGGTTTTAACCCTCTTTCCTGAGACACTCTTATTTGGTCAGCCTGTTGGCCCAAAGGCTTCTGCCTACATCCAGAGAAAGTGATGAAATAAGACTCTGCTCACACAAAGCAAGCAGACTTAAACACACCTCATTAAAATGAAATGCAGTGGAGCTGGAATAATTCCAACATCAGTAAAGCCGGAACATGAATATAGCTCTAAGAACCCATTTAATAGGTGATATATGACCAGCTCAGGGCCTTGAAGCATCACTTTTATCTTAATTCAATTCTGTTATAGCCAAAAGATGCCAGCAATCACTAAATCTGAGCTTGATCTTTGCTATCAGTCTCCATCCATCCATGCTGCTTATTCATTTTAGGCCACAGAATGGTTGGAGCTTATCCCTGGACAGGTTCCCCTGCAGTAGTGAATGTGGACAAGACAGAAAGTCTCTCGCTCTCTTTTTTTCTAAAAACACACTATTTAAAAGAGGGAAAAGTACACATGAATTTCTGGGATGCAGCTAGGACCAAAAATATGATTAGGAAGTTGCTGTTTAGAGAGAGCATCTTCTGGTGTACAAACTATAAACATCAACACTCATAACAATATATTAGCAAATGGCTAATACTGGCTGATTTACACTATATTACCAAAAGTATTTGCTCATCTGCCTTCACACGCAAATTAACTTGAGTGACATCCCGTTCTTTATCTAGAGGGTTCAATATGATGTCAGCCCACCCTCTGCAATTATAACAGCTACAGTACAGCTCTTCTGGGAAGGCTATCCAGAAGGATTAGGAGTGTTTATGGGTATTTTTGACCATTCTTCCAGAAGCACATTTGTGATGTCAGACACTGATGTTGGAGAGAATTCCTGGCTCACAGTCTACGCTCTAATTCATCCCAAAGGTGTTCTGTCAGGCTGAGGTCAGGACTCTGTGCAGGACAGTCAAGTCTTTCCACACCAAACTCACTCATCCATGTCTTTATGGAGCTGCTTTGTGCACTGGTGTGCAGTCATGTTGGAACAGGAAGGGGCCATCCCCAAACTGTTCCCACAAAGTTGGGAGCATCAAATTGTCCAGATATCTTAGTATGCAGAATTCCTTTCACTGGAACTAAGGGGCCGAGCCCAAATGCTGAAAAACAACCACACACCATACCCCCCCCCACCCCCCACCCACCCACCCACCCAATGGAAGTCCTGATGGGGGGCATATGGTGACACTGGTGCCTCCAAAATCTGCTTTATTTTGATAGTTATTTGATGCTGAAGCAGTTATTCAATACAAAACAGTTTATCCTGTTCTGCAAAGCCACTTTGAACATCTATATTAAGACACAGGCCTGCACATGAGCCAGAAACAGTGGCCAGTGTTTTCTGTGCACCTGGAAGAAAAAATATGTGTTGCCAGATTTAGTTGACCTAGTGTGGAAATGCTCTGAGCTGTACAAGCAGTTTGAACAGAAGCTTCATCACATTACGTGCCACCAGCCATGAGGTGAGGAGAAACTTCAAAGGAGCCTGCAAGGAAACAGAAGTTTAATTACAATGTGTTAAGTGCTAATTTCAAGTTACTGGAGTTTTACTGCTCGCTCCCTTGCTGCCGGAGGGTACAAGCCCACCTTCATCCAGCTGTAGTTTAGCTTATAACCTTTACAGCACATCAAAGAGGATAATTAATTCGATCAATATGTTCCAAAGTGAGATGATGCGAGGAATTTACTCCAGCTCCACTTGCACATGTACAACTGTGTGCTGTATACAGTTTGAATGTGAAACAAACAGGTCAGGGCTGCTTATAAATTGGCGTCAGGAGCTTTTTTCTTCCACTCAGTCTCCACAGCCAGGAGGTCAGTTCAATACCAGAAGAGAGTCACTAACACACATGCACCATCTGTTGACCCACTTAGCCCATCTGTACAGCAGAAAAAGGCGCACACACACACACACACACACAAAAAGGTGCGTTACTGGCATTTGACAGTAACAGAGTTGGTAACAGGTCACCGTTCCATTTTTATCTCGGGAGGGAAACTGCCTGTTGGGATTTCATCAAAGAGCAGCTCACACATCAGCACACTTAAAAGCAGGACGGCTCAATTTAGGGTCAGAGATCGATGCCACAGGTAAAAAACAAAAGGGAGAGAGAGAGAACATGCAAGTGTTGTTTCATGGTTGTGGATTGCTATTCCTTCACTTCCTGTTTTAATTTGGAATCGAGGTCACCGCCATGCACCGCGAGATGTTTTACTTCCTGTATTTGTTCTTTTTCACACCAGCTTTTGAGTGTATTAGCAAACTGTTGGTCCTGGTGCACATACCTCTAGCTGACCGTGACTGACTGTTTTTGCATTTTGAATTTTGTTGTTCCCAGTAAGTCTTTTTTGTCTGTATTTCGCCCGCCATGATTGCTGCTTCTCATCTGCCTCCTCTTGGATTGCTTTGACACCTGGACTTCCTGCCTGTGTGTGTGAACATTTGGCTTTCTAATAAAGGTTTGAATTTTGGGCTTGTGACTGCATCCAGCATCGAGTGACTGAGTCCTCCTGCCTGGAACTGTCACATGTGCACGACTAAACTTAAGATATATTCTGATTTATTGATGCTGATTTATATTTCCTACTATTCTTTCTAGCAAAAGTGAACCGTTCTGTGAGTATAACGAAAAGTCAGACTTTCCCTACATGGAGAGTACAGTATGGCTCAGGCCGTGCCTCTGAGTCAATTCATAAATATTCCACATAATGTCTCAGCTGAAACAATGACAACAAATTATGCTTTTCTGTTTGGGGATTCAGTGCTCGGCTCACTGGAGGGCCATCAGAGCGTCGCAGTGAGGGGGTTGCTCGTCTCAACAAAGGGAAGTGTAAGTGGAAATTAAATATTTGTTAACGCATTTTTCTGTAGAATTGTCGGAACAAAGACGGCGATGTTTTACATAATATGCTTTACCAGGCAAATGGGACCATCATCAACAACTGCCCACTTCCTCGCTGTGTCCCACTAGAGCTTCCCTTATATAACTCAGAGGAATCAGCAGGAGTCAAAGGGTGTGATAGCTGTGGGAAGACACAAAGCGCAGACAGTGCAATGCCCTCAGGGAGCAATCACTGTAAGCATATTATCATATTAAAGGACGAATGAGTCAGATTTGATGATATTTAAGTCACTGCACTGCCTCTGGCTCACGTACCAATGTATCAGTGACCTATTTGCTTATAGAAGTGCAATCTGGCTATTACATTGAAAACTTTGTTTTTCCTTTTTTCATGATATGACAATTTGACATTGGATATGTTTGATACTTTGGGTGTATAAATATTCACTCCATTGAACACAGGCTTAAGATTGTAAAAATAAAGGTATTACAGTACTGTACAGTACTGGTAAAATGGGAAGTAGATGCAGCATTTTATTGAAACATACATACATGGAAATACAGTATATATGACAAAAGCAGAGTTTCTACAAGTGCCAGTCCTTGACTGATGGTGCTACATTGTGTGTTGTATGCATACATTGTATACTTTTACTGCATTGACAGTGTGTTTGGGATCATTGTCGTGCTTAAAAATGAAGCTGTTCCTTTCCAGTTGTTATTTCGTGGTGGCTCAAAATCTGATGGTATTTTTCTGTGTTCCATGAATTATGGCAAACTATCCAAAATCCCTGACTGAAATGCAGCGTCAAACCATGACAGAGCCTCCACCGTGTTTTACAGCTGCCTGCTGACCCCAGATTTTCCATCCAGTTCTTGTGTAATTTGGCATACCTCCCTTTCTGACAGCCACCCTGCAGCTGACAAGGATGGCTTCAGGGTAATGAGGGCTTGGCAAACAGTTGATGGATGAACTGCATCTCTCAGGTCCTACATTAGACTTTTAGATACTCTTCATCAGCTGTAGATAGTTTTTCAGGTCAATCACTTCTTGTTTTGTCCACCTCAGCTTGATTTGGGGGACACACTGCGCAACATGCAGTGTAAAAATGAGCAAAAAAGCAGGAAATGTCTAAAGAAAAACATACAAAACAGATTTTAAAACTGATAATAATCATAAAATAACAATTGCTTAAATAAATGAAATGATGCACACAATTTGGCGTTACTTGTAATATATTGTCTAGTAATACCTTGAGTAGGGTCACTTACTCAAGTAAAGCTTGAGTAACATTTAACAAATGCTCCTTGTTAGTCAAACTTGTGGCCGTAGCTGCTAACGTTGAACTTCACACTGCTGTCCAAATATGGTCACTTCCAGATCCAAAAAACAAAACCCATCAAGGTCATTGCCAACGTGCTAAAGATGAAGCTTCAAAAATAGGGCTTCACACTTTTATATCAGTCTATGCAATCGTCACATCCACCAATCTTGGCTGTATACTTTGACTCTACTCTCACTGCACTGAAATTGTGAAGTGGAGAGTCATCCAACAGGCTGACAATTCCTCAGCATGCTGGACTGATTATTTGCATCCACTTTCTCTTCTCGGCTTATGGGGGGACTGGAACGCATCCCAGTTTACAGTGGGCACCAAATCCCCAAATAATTGGCTTAAATAATCAAGCTAACCTTTTGGCTCGGTTTTGCTGTGGTTATAGTGTTTTCCCAAATATGTGCGCCAACTTTGGTCTGAATATGTAGGCAGTGCAAATCACGGGACCCATGACTGTGTGAGCTTGCACTGACTGAGCGCTGCCAGTTACACCAAGTAGATGGAACTGATAGGACTGAGGGCATCCTAGACTGCACAGACTGTTTAAACAGAGGTTACATTGTGTCCTGACCTCTCCCTGTCCCGTCCTGTCTGTTTTTGGCACTGTTCCTCTCTCTCCTCATGTTGCAGTGCATTTTTTCCCTTCCTGCCAGTGTAATGCAACTCCACCACAGAAGCTGGCATTTGCATTCTGTCTCTGCATGCCCAGTCTTCTCTGGCTTTTCCACTGGCCGTATTACTGAATATGCACATGTCGCTTCCCTAAGCCGCCATGACCTCAGGCGATGCCTCAGGGCATCGGAACATGTGCGGTGGGGAGGGGAGAGCATGTCTTCAGCGAAACATCTTCCGCGCCAGGACCTTCTTGCTCACTCCCTCGACCCCTTGGCCCGCCTTTAATTAGCCTATACATGGTGTGCTAACAGCAGGCAGCGAGACTCAGCTGTGAGCCGCAAACAAGCAAGCTGACCTGGAAAAAGCATGCCTTTGCACTGAAGGGCCCGGAGGGTTTAAAGGCCGCTGTATAGGAGAGCGCCTGGCAGAGCTGAAAGCACTGGCAGTATCACTCCCATCAGCCCTTGCTGCATTTGTTTGCACTGAACTGCTGTTTTGAAACTCATGTGCATGGCGTGGATGCTCGCTTGCGCATATAAAACTGGAGCTCTGCTGCAGTTTTGCCAAAGACTCCAAAGACTCTGCTTTTCTCTACTAAATCCAGATATTATATTAGTAAGTGAAGCACTCAGAGGACACATAAAGACCTTTGAGCATCCTCTTGGCTCTCATTCTCATTAGATAAGGGATTGAATGCTTGCAACACTCCTTTTTACAAGGGCTATTTCCTATGGTTTCCTCCTCCAAGCGTGCGTAGTAATTTAATTAAGCCGACTGACTTTTCTAAAGGGCAACTGCTAAAACCAACACAATTAATAAAATGGGTGACTCCTCTGCTCTTTGTTGCTCTTTGTTCCCCTCGCCTCATTTGAGTGGCTCAGCACAATCCCCTCGTGGCCCCCTGACTTGATTTGCATTTAGAAAAGTCAAATCTGGCCTTACTCCTGTAATTATTCATAACTTTAGGTACACGGTAAATAGCACACAAAGAATTCAGTGAGCGGAGTTCTGACAAAACTTCTCTCTCAGAAGTTTTAACGAGTGAAAGCAGTATTTGCATATAAGATACATGAGCTAAAGAATGGAGCTTCACGGGCACAATGACAATCATTTCTAGGTGCTGCTTCATGCAAATCCACTGCTCAACACTATGATCCAAAATTTGTGGCTCAATGACACACGCTTATGTGAGTCAGTCACTGCTGCAACACTTCCACGGTCCTCAGGAGTCTACTTATTCTTCTCAAATGTCAGTGTTTAACCGATGATGTCGCCTCCAAAATGTTCGCTCCTCTTTGGGATTTCTCTCCAAAGCTGAGGGTTATTAGCAGGCTGGCTGTGGCTCATAGAGGGCTCCAGGGTCCCAAAGGACAGTTCAAAGTGTAACGAGGTTAATTAGCAGGAATCATGACCTAGACTAAAGAAAACGTTTTACAATGTATATTATAACAATGGTGGGTAATTTATAACCTTTTAATTGGAGGCTTTAGACAAAGAAGTCTATAAGTCAGACGTATACTTCTATCAGTCTGCTCTAAGAACAGGCTTGAAAAGAAAGGACATTTCAAGGCCATCGCCTGTCCCTCTTGGGGATTCGCTCTGTTGAAGAGAAGTTATAATTTTGTGAGGTGTCTTTAAGTTTTACCATAAAGAAAAAATGTGGATATGCAAGCCAGTCTTACTGACAGATGAGGAGGTTTTTAGCATTAACTGTACGCTGGAGCACAATGTGAAGGTACATTTGGGATCAATCCGTGGCAATCCAGGAGATAATTACACTGTGATTTATATAACAATTTCAATTATGTGATTTGCAAATACTTCTAATAATAACAATAATAATAATAATACACAAATATTTGGCTGTGAAAATGAGTATTCCTAGTTGTGATGCAGGTGCGCAGAATATTGAGTTTGGTTTTTACCAGAAAAGTTATTTGAGCATGGAGGGCATTACTGGCCCACTGCCCACCTGCAAAACTGTGGGACAAAGTTGGAGCAAATGTCTGGCTTAGATGCAGAGTTGCTGGTCCAAGGAGAATTTAGCATCTTGTAATTAAGTGCACGTGTGGATAGATTCCAGCTGAGCAACTGAAGGTAAAAGGTGCTAATTCATAACATTTATCTGAATTTTTTTGTCATATTTAAAGGCTTTTCAGTTCTACAACACAAGCTAGCTTAACAGCTGTAGTTTATATATAAAAAGATTCTGAAAAATACGAAAATCTCCAATCCACAGGCCTGGTCGGGATGCAAGTAAGGCAGACAACTGCTTGGGGCCACAGGCCAGTGGGGTGACCCCTGAGGGCTGATGAACATTAAACTGGAGCAGTGGCCACGTGCAAAGTAGGAGAGATCTGACCTCCCTGAGGTGCCCCAACCTGATCCATCCACTCCCATTGCTTAATTTTGTTTAAACAAACCTAATGACAACAAGGAAAGCCATTCAGTGAGAAAGGAGAGGAGGGTCCTCCTGGAAGTAAAAAAATAAAGAAGAAAAGAGAGGGAAAATGCAACACAGTGGTGAATGAAGCAGATAATAATTAACTATGAATAACTAAATGCTGCTAACCCAGCTTCAACTGTGGGGGGAAGACCTGAATAACATAACTTCCTCTAGCACCACATTATTTCTCTTGTTTGCTTCGATATTTACGATTAGTTAACTCACCCAGCTTCCCGTTCTCGCCCTCACAAATGGATGACAAGAGTGACATCACATCTGGTGGTGAAGACTGCAAATTGACAAAATGCTGTAACAGCGAGTATAAGTGCATAAGTGCACTTGACGTCACACTGGCGTGCAAAGTGACCCATGCGGCGAACATAAATGGGCTTTTAGTAGCTAGCAAGTTAAAAGAATGCAGAAACTCATATTAACAGTATTAGCAATTTATAACCAGTCAACTTGGTTTTTGGCATGCACACCTTGGTAATGTATGTATGTCTGTATTTACCCTATCTCATCCTTAACGAGATGGCCAATCTGAATGAAACTTTGCACAAACACTGTCACATACACAGCAAGCACCACAGGCATAGGGCACGGTTTTGCTTGTAATGGTGATGAATGCTGTTTGAAGGGCCCCCAGGGACTTTTTGCCAAGGACCCCCAACAGGCTCTAGAATAGCCACTGCTAGTGGGAGGGTCAGTTTAGACCTGGAATAGTTCAGCCTCAATAACAATCATATTATAGAGTGCTCATAACTCATTGCAGCTCCAGAGGAGTGATTCACACTGTGTAGGGATAGTAGTCAGTAAGTGGCAGTCGAGAATTGTAAAATCTTAACTGACATGTCTGAAAATGTCAAAGGTCCATCCTCTGCCTCCATCTATTCATTTTCTCCTGCTCGTGCAATTCAGGGTCACACGGGTGCCAGAGCCAATCCCAGGGTGAGAAGCGGGGTACACCCTGGGGACTCGATCGCAGGGCTAGCGCAGACAGACAGACACCCATTCATTCTCAGGTTCACACCTATGACCAATTTAGAATCTCCAAGTAGCCTAGGCATGTCTTTGAAGTGTGGAATGGAACCAGAGTACCCAGAGATTACCCCCACACAGGCATGGGCAGATATGCTAACTCCGTCATACTATACAGCATAAGCAAATGATTTCATGCGTTTTATTGTGAGACGTGTAGGCACATAGGTTCAAACCTTTGTGGGTCTTTTTTGGACAAAAACAATTTAGGGAGTTTTGACAGTACTAGTTCATAATGGATATAAATCTATGGCATTAAATGCATAATACAATTCCTATATGATTCTGTGACCCATGTCCAACCTACTGTTAACCGGATCCGACTGCCACATTCCTTGGAAATCTGCAGTTATAATCAAAATCCTTAGACTGTCAGACAAATCCGATAAATCCACAAGGGTTAAATAAATTCTGGGCTGCTCATTTATGCAGCATAATCTAGCTAAAGGTCTCCACCCACACACACACACACACACACAAACACACACACACTGTCCATTGGTGGTTTAGGGATACACTGGTCACGAATCCAACAAGTGAAGGTCAGTGTCTGGAGGACGTTCCCTACAGCAGCAAAGAGGAAAGGTTTTAAGGTCAAACACAAAGAAAATTGTTTGTTTTTATGTATGTTTTTGTGGGCGGTAGTTCATGTAAAGTGTGTTTAATTTGTGTTTAGTTCTAGGTTTTTTTGTTGTTTTTTTTTTTTTTTTTTTTATTTTCCCCTTTT
>VUQK01015770.1:0-11556 GCA_015106715.1 Bujurquina vittata
GGAATCTTTACCATTTCATCCCTCAGTGGGAGCCCCACACAGTAATGTCCATTCATGTACTTAATCGTTTTCTGCACTGAGAGCATGAACCTTTTGTCTTCCTGGGACATCTCTTCCTTATCATCGTACTGATGCTCCGGGAAGTCTGTGTTGTACTGCTGTACTAGCAGCCGTTCTACTTCCACAACTGAGGTACGGTTGACACTGTAATGAGTTGTCTGGTCATTAGGATTTATGCCTTCAGTCTGTACAGGCCCATATGCCACCCAGCTCAGGATAGTCTTCACTGCATAAGGTCCATCGTTTTGGCTATTGCCTTTGAGTTGTCGGGTCCTATGAGAAGACCCACCTCAGTGTGTGGTAGCTGTACCTCCTCCAAGTATGGCCACTTTTGCAGGTGCTGCTAGCTGGGGATATTTTCACTCTGCACCAGTATATGGCTATGTGTGAAGACCTTTGGCAAGTGAATATACTCTGTTTCTTCCAGCCCGCATATTTCCAGGTCTGAAAGCATGTAACTGTTAACCAACTTCTGCTTATCAATGTTATGTTAATGTGCTGATGGAACATAGCAATGATGGTTGCAGAAAAATGTTTTCTGTGCTTCTGCATAGTATTTAATTGGAAATCATTAATTGATGATGTACAATTCAATTAATATTTTTTGCTCATTATATTTCCAAATAATTTAAATGGGTGACTTTAAATTATTAAATTTTGTTAAAGTGATATTTTTATTTATTTATTTTTTTCTCAAAGCCAAGGGCTTTTGTAATTGATACCAGACTTTTTAGTTGCACTGTGTCATCAACTACATGAAAACCACCTGCCTAACTACCTTGTTCTGCCAAAG
Organism: Bujurquina vittata; assembly: GCA_015106715.1. NCBI lineage: Eukaryota > Metazoa > Chordata > Actinopteri > Cichliformes > Cichlidae > Bujurquina > Bujurquina vittata. The sequence goes on from VUQK01015770.1 coordinate 854, forward strand.
CAGCTCTAAGGACTGCTATCAGTTCTGTTTAAAGGTCCACAGTGGACACAGGACGTTTTGGTGTATTCTGTCACCATAACAGCGGCAGTGGATCCTTTGGGTCCTGTGGGTTTGCAAAATAGGGCCTCTATGGAACAGGCTTCTTCCACTCTGTGATCAGATTGAGATCTGTGGGCAGTGAAAACATTGGGTTCTTTGTCCTGCTTCTTCAGCTCTTCCTGAGCAGTTTTTGTGGTATAGGTGGTGAATTTTCTCGCAGGAGCAGGTTGCTGTTGTTGTCAAGGAGGGGAAGGGTCTTGGTTGGGAGTGTTTTGGTGGGTGGTATGTGTCAAAATGATATCCACATGAGTGATGCACATGCAGCTCACATTTCAGTTAAACATGCATACATGGCAATTGAGCACCTCAGCATTGTCCACATATGAACCAGAAACTTTACAAACATGAATGGGACCCATCAACACAAAGTGGTCAAATCTGACAAAAAATTCATTTAACAGGCCCACAATATAGCGCGCTCTTGTGTTTGTATATTTAAATGATTTTGAAATAAACTGTTCTTTTCATAATGCTGATGGGTTTTTGTTAGTTTTTAAAGGAAATTGGAAATTTGTTTGTTAATTTTTGTTTTCTGTGTGATTACAGGCGGGAAAAGACGCGTCTGGAGCAACTGCAGCAAGAGCAAAAAATAATTGAAGAGAGGAACAAACGCAAGAAAGCTCTGCTTGCAAAAACTATTGCTGAGAAGTAAGTGCATGTTGTTTGATGATCCGTAGAGTAACAAGTCAACATGATGAATAGAAATGAGCCTCAGAACTGTGAGGACTAAGGTCGAGGCAAAAAAAAAAAGAATTTGTATGAAAGGTTTGATATTCTCCACAGATCCAAACAGACTCACGCAGAGGCTGTAAAGCTAAAGAGAATCCAGAAGGAGCTGCAGGCCCTCGACGACATGGTGTCTAGTGATATTGGCATCCTGAGAGGAAAGATAGAGCAAGCCAGTTGGGACTACACAGCTGCAAGGTAGACTCAGCATTAGGAAAAAAAAAATAAAATGTCAGTAAATGTTTTTTCACAGCAGACCTTTTAATTGGTTACAATATCAAAAGCAAGTGATCCACTCACATTAGTTCGTTAACACCTAACATTAGAATTCATCCACATGTGCATGTCATCTGTGCTTAAACTCCACTCACTTCCTCACTAGGGACAGATATTGATAATATTTCATTGCAAATGACAACCTTAAAGGCTGAAAAAGAAACATGGAAGTGCAGTTTCTCTTGGTGACACTTGAGGCTGGCTCCATAGACTCACATATTAAACTGCCCAGCTTTACAGGATTACAAGATTGAATTGTACAATGGTATAAAAAACAGTTTTGCCTCCCACTGGTTGGATTTTGGTAAGGGTTAAAGTTCCCACTTTGACTAACATGTGTGCCAACACTGACATTTGAAGCCAATAGCTGTCTCCTAGGCCTTTCCTCTGCTAACGGGAATCACTAAACTCGACCTCTCCACACTTGATTGTGTTTTTAGTGCCTTTGGGAACATTTTTAATGCATTTAGCTGATGACAATAATATAAATTCCTGTGATTCACAGACCACCCAAGAAATTTGCGCTTCAGTTTTGCTGAGCGAAATTCTAATGTTTTATTCGTATTTTACACAGCACTGACAAATGTCTGTGAACCTGTGCTGTGAACCTACGCAGTTTAAGAAGGCACATTCAAGGGAGTTTTTCCTTCCCACTGTCGCCGATTGCTCGCTCATAGGGGGTTGTTTTGATTTTTATGGTTTCTCTGTAATTACTGTAGGGTCTCTAGTGTACTATATAAAGCGCCCTGAGGTGACTGTTTGCTGTGATGTGGCGCTATATAAATAAAATTTAATTGAATTGAATATTCCTGAGTCACTTCTCTAAAGCTGTCTGAAAGAGCACTCTGGCTCACATTGATTACTTGCTCTCACACTGAATTCAGTGGCTGAAACACTACCCTTGTGCAAAGTGAACCACCCTCGTAACAGTATATGTATATTCGTAATACAAAATAAGGAAAAGCACATTTTATCAGCACTGTGAGCTCTGCTTTCATTGTAGGCGGAAAAAACATCAAGAAACCAATAAAACGGTTTCCTTCATCAGTGTTCCTCCTGCAGCCTGTTTGAGAACTGTTTCTGCTATCAGTCAAACTCTAGAATAGAATGGAAGCGATTCGCTTGTCATGCATTGCTTTGAAGCTGCCAGCTGGTCGCTTGCAGACATTCCAGGCACCGGTTGCTTAGGTAACCCTCTAATGTATTTACTCGCAGGTCATATGTCAATGAACACTATTCATCACTCTCATTGGTAGTTTCTCCAGTGGCTCCCTTGAACGTTTATTGCAGGTCCCACCCACTTCGAGTTGCCAAATGTCATTCACTTTCAGTGGGCTCTGGTCTTCACGTTGCTTCCAGTGTGTAAGCAGCTTTAAAGAGCTGTGCTGCTTTCTCTTCAACCACAGCCTTGTTGTAAACAGTACTGTGTGCTTTTATTTGCAAAAAATAAAGACTAGCTTGTCCATGCTTCTTTGAAACCATAGAAACACTGCCCCCTAGAGTAACCTTTTTTCTCCACAGCACTTGTTGTACACATTTTCAACCCTTCTAGTGACTCAGATGTGCTTGAGAATGAAACTCTGTATGCTCCAACCTACAAAGCTTAACAGAACAACTGAAAGCACAATTAATCTATCATAAACTTCTCCTGTATTTCCTTTATCTTGAATCATTGTGGTAGTTCATTTTCTCAATGTAAGCAGTCTCATAAGCTACGATATAGTAATTCTGTATTTGACCTTGTTCATGAAGCTGCAGCCTGTTGTGCAGTGACATTAGCCCTGCATCATTACAGATGTTTGTATAACAAAAAGACCAACCCGACCTTCATACACTCAGTATACTTTATGCTGATGCAACATAATAGCCAGAGGTGAAGTTAGATTTTTGATCTGGTTTGTTACTACAGTGTTTCCAAACTGCATGTGGTCTTCTGTTCTTTGCAATTAACGCAATATTTCTGTATTCGGACATTGTGAGAGAACATGCATCTGCTCTCAGCAGGTTCTGAACCAGTACAATCAGTTTTAGTACAGTTACTAACTCTGCACTGCACATTAGTTTTTGCATTCGTTTGCAACTTTAAGCGCACAATGTTCCAGACATCATAAATTCCCAATCAATTAAGACACGGAGATACAATCACTGTCTAAATGACCTTTTGCTTACTTGTATTTTTATATTTATTTATATATATTTGTTGCAATTTCTGCTGTTTTCTTGGCTACGTCTCTCTTGAAACAGGGACTTTTAATCTGAATGCAAAGAGAATTTGTACCTAGATGAACAAAGAATATTTTGATTCATTGGCAAAATAATGACATTTCATTTTAATGCATTTCATGTTTGTTTTGTATTGATGCAAATGGTCTAATTGTTATTAATTTTAACAAACTTAACACTCTTCATTAAACACTTCATGCTAACAAATCACCATCTTATTTTCATAGTCCATGCACTCTGGCCTCCAGCACCTGGTATCAATACCTGGAACACATGCCCTTACTATGCCTTTGACTGGCAAGTGTTCATTGGCTTGTTTGGGGTACAGTTAGATGGTTAGGTGGGGTGGAGAGCAACGGGAGGTCTTCACAAAATGTGGGAGAGGGAAATCTCTAATGCTGTGTGACAGAGAGCAGGGAAAGTTGTCCATGCATGGAGGAAAAATGCAGCATAGTCTTTTATTAATCAGTGAGCTTTTGAGATTTACTTACTAATTGGAAACTCCCAGTGGGAATTGTTACTTACTGCATCTTAATTTCAAAACCTGGCTGCAACTTTGAATTTTTCTATTATTTAATATGACCATTAACGTGGCAACTTCTTTTCAGATTAATTGTTAAGAAATGACTACATTTACAACAATGTACAAATAGATACAAATCTTTGATGTACTGGAACCAGTGTATTCAGTATTGTTGCTTTAATTATTATAAATGATCTAAATGTTGAATGATTATTCATTTTTTGCTGTCCCGTTTGGTATCAGATGATTTTTTTTTCACTCCAAAAAATAATGTTTGTTTTTCATATTAATCAGATATTTAGTCTTAATTTTCTGTATTCTCAAATAAATGATCACAATTGTTTTTCCTTGACAAAATATGTCAATTTCATTTGTGCTCCTAAGTGGTTAAAAATGTGACAAAAATGAGGAAAGAATAAATGAACACATTTCATAAAACACTTTGAGCACATTTGGTCATAGTGCTTATTACTTGGATCTCTTACAGCAAAATAAAATGAAACACTCCTCTCACAGAGTTACAGTTATTCAGCAAGAAAATTAAGTTCTAAACATATTTCTGCTTTGATGCTCTTCATGTTTTTGAGTCTGTTTTTTTCCCTATTATTTCTCCGCAGAAAGCGCTATGAGAAGGCAGAAGCCGAGTACGTGATTGCCAAGCTGGACCTTCACAAGAAAACAGAGGTGAAGGAACAGCTGACAGAGCACCTCTGTGCCATCATCCAGCAAAATGAGCTCCGCAAAGCCCAGAAGCTGGAGGAACTGATGCAGCAGCTACAGCTTGAGGCCAGTGAGGAGGAGATGGAGAGGCAGAATGAAAAGGAGAGGAAAAACTTAGAGATGCAAAAGAATGAAGAAAAGGGAAATGGCTCAGTGGAGTGTCAGGAGGTAAAGGTGCAATCAACCAAAAATTGTGGACCAACACAGGAAGAGACTGTGACGAAAGAGAGTGAAAGTTCTGCTCAACCAGAGATGGAACGATCAAAGGCAGAACAAGACTGTGAAACACTAGAAAACTGTCTTCAGAGTGAAACTGTGGCCTCCAGATGCTCAGAGGAGTGCCACTCTTAATCTGTTACCTGCTCTGTAAAATGTTTTGACATTATACACAGATGGGTGACAAATTAAAGACAAACAAAAAGCATAAAGCATCTAAAAGTCTAATGACTGTTAAGGCCAGAGTATATGGTTCACATCATTTTTATCATAAAATTAGTCACTGAGCGTTTACACCCCATTGACTGTAGTATTTGCATCAAAAAAACTGTAACTATGACAGCAAAATGTACCCTACAGTGTAACAGTCCAAACAGAATCCCTCCCTGCTGCAGAGCTTTTTCCTTTCATTTGTCAACCTTTTTAGGTTTTGTAGCTTCCACTAACTGCTACACAATAATGAGCCTCTGTTTCTTGGGGCCCATCATTTTTTATAGTGATGACCCTGTTTGCTAAAAAAAATTACGTTCTTGTATCACTAAATGTTGTTTCCAAAGTGGAAAAATACGGCCTGCATTAGGTTTTATAGTTACAGTCACACACAGGTTCGTGGGTGGGAGTGGGGGTGGAGGTTTTTATGCCTATTTAAAATAATATCTGTTTAGTTTTGTTTTTTTGGGGTTTTTTTGTTTTTAAGTAAAACTCTGCATATTTCCACAAAGTGAAAAACACTAACAGGTTTTTCCATTTCTGTTGGCATCCTGTTAAAAAATATCATGTTAAAAAGCATCATGTTTTGGGTCGTGCGTTTGTTTTTTAAAGTAGTAGCTCTTAGTAAGCTGTAGTATGATTCTGCAGTTTTTAGCAGACAGGATTGGTTAGTCTGGAAAGCTCATACCAAAACCTCACAAAGCACATTTGGTCCAATTTGTAGTGTTATGTAGTTATTGAGATGTTTTTAGATACATTTTTATGGTGGGTATTTCACACCTTTTTGGAAGGCTGCTTGCTGGGTCATGTTCAGTTGCTGGGTAAATCAGAGTGTTTGCTTGCTTTTATGTTCTTTATAAAAAACATTTTTATAACAATTCTTCTTCCAAACGTGTTTTTGATTGTTGTCTCGCTGCACAGAAAGCCCCTGTTTCATGCACACGGAGCATTAATCTCTTTCTGTTCTCAACCGTCAAGCCTTATGTTTGGGAGATGAAGCTGTTTGCCAGCGCTGGGCTTGTGTTTCACAAAGCTAGAACTGTTGTCAGTGCGGCCGAGGAGCAGCGGGCCTGTTTGGTAAGGTGATATCTGTTAATGTATGTACGTATGCTTTCGGCTGCATGAGTTTTTGCATTCTTCCAGCTTTTTTTTTTTTTTTGACAGTGTCAAAGAAAATGCGTAATGTAATGGAAATGTAAAACCCTAAGTATATGAGTCCAACCAAAGTCTGATTTATTACTTTGTTTGTTCTGAAAAATGTAAAAAGGCTTTTTAAATGGGTAAAAAAAATTAAAACATGGTGTTTTAGAGATATACAGAAGTGTAATATTTTACTAAAATAAAATTTTAAATTGCATATTTCCATTTGCATTTTGTTTTTGCTTTTATCTTTATAGTAGAAAGTTAATTGGTTATCTACAGAAGTGAAGCTTGCAGTGTGGGAAAGAATTTACACCTTGAGCACTTTGAGTCTCCCATCGCTTTCTCGCTGTTTTTTAAAGCGCAGTAAGTGTTTCTGTATCCACTTTGGGATTTTACAGCGCCCCGGTCACATCTGGCCGTCTGAAGGAGAGACCGTAAAAGCAGCTTTTTAATTAGTCGAAGGCTGAAGTTCACAGAAGGAGCATGACCACTGTCCGTCTGTCCCTGCAGAACCTCCAGGGTCAACGTTTTATGTCGCCACAGCAAAATGGTGCTTACCCAAATGAAGTCAAAGAGACTCAGTTCTGTCATTTCATCTCTATTGTGACCATCCATTTAAAAACAAAATGCAATCAAACTCATATAGGTGACATCATCCTTGTGCTTTTCATTAATATTATAATTTTATGCAACTTTATACTTCATTACATTTAAGTGGAAAATATTGTCATTTTTATTCTACTTAAATTACACATATGCTGACAGGTAATATGAAATTAAATGCTGCAGAACATAATTAAAGATTAGGTTAAACATTCTGCACTGACTCGTATACGGACCTCAGAAATTTAGCTGCAACTATGAATGCTGCTTCTATTTGAATGTATCTCCATTAAAAAGGACCTCAATATGCAGTAGCTGTCGCAACATCGCAGGCTTGCTTAGTCTCGAAAAAGCTTGCAAAGAACATGCAGTCTGATTTGCAGACGTGTAGGTGTTCAGTCAGATAATTTGACATTTTAAGGGTGGGTATTTCACCGCTATCCAGGAGCTGAAGCAATACAAAAACAATTTGGAAAACTGAGGATGATATTCATAAGTGCAGTTTTAAGTACACTTTTGTGTACTGTATGAAGTATTGCGCAAACACAGCAACATGAACGATATGTGCACAACTAGCAAATGTGAAATAATTTCTCTTTTCATTTCCTGGACTTCCATTCTTTGACTAATATTCAGTGCATTATATGCACTGGAAAGCAATTAGCTGATTAAAATTACATGATGATGGCAGCCATGTTTGCATATTTCAAATGAAACTTGCTGGTGTATTCATTTTCTACAGCATGAAGGCGACTACATAAAAATGATACAGTTTAATCAAACCAAAGAAATCTGGGTCAATTATTTTACCACTGCTTTTACTTACTGCTCTTTTTTTTTACATAAAAAATAGTTTAAAGATGCTTTAAATTATCTTTAAATTCCTTAAATTACATATTCTGCCATGTGTTTCATGAGATACAGGATTGTTTATTCGTCCCTTCACTGTTAAACGGGAATAATAACAATTGTTGCAATCCTTCCAGATTACTCCTGAGGGGGCTCCTCGTGAAAGGAAATATGTTCTAAATTATGACGAAGAAAAATGAGAAGATACAGGCAGCGCAGATTAAGGCGTCCACCCGGACTGCAGGAATCATTGGAAATACGTTTCCATCGAGCTGTGTGTGTGTGTGTGTGTGTGTGTGTGTGCGCGCGCGCGCGAGAGAGAGAGAGCGAGCTGGAGCGAGCATGTGTTGGGCGCTGGGTCGGACTTCAGAGAGCAGAGGGTTTATAAAGTAAAGTGTGATTTATGTGGCGCTGCCATCCCTCGACAGGTCGAGAAAAACCCTGAAACCCGAGAGGTCCAAGAGCCGCAGAGAAAAGGAAAGAAATCAGCTTTTCCTAAAAAATCTCAGCCGAAGTTCACCTCCACATCGAGTGAACTCTGAACCCAAGCTCAGTGCAGAAGATGCAGCACATGCGCCATCAGCTTTTTGGATCTCATCTCATTTCTGCACATCATCCGTTCTGGAAATTAAGACCACAAAATTAAAGAAATTTGATCCCAGCAGATTAAAAACTTTTCAAATCTAGACTACAGAAGGGGGTACTCCTCGATCTATTTTAAGTAAAAAAAAAAAAACTTCCGACAAGGCTGTTTTATTTTAGATGGAAAAAAATCTATTTCAAGGGGGAAATAAATGAATTTATTCAAACAAATAGTTCTATATATTTACATAATCTAACGTTGAGCAGATATGAACTAAATGCTGAGCACATAAACGTCGGACCCTTATGAGCAAAAGTACTCATTTATTTGCATGGTGTGTCTTCTGAGCGCGTAACTGTTCCGAGCGGTTTCTGAGGCTTTGTAATAATGAGGATCACTTCTGTAAACGCTCCGTGTTGTTTTAATCAGGAGCACATTGGCTTTTCCTGTCGGGACACCACAGGCCGTTTGCAGTTACGACAGTGCTGCATGTGAGCCGCCTGCAACAATGGAACACGAGCAGCCATAAAACATAAAGACGGGACACATACATGAAGTACATTTACTCGCAATTACGCGCAATTACTGTTCCGCCGCGTTCATGTGACAGCTGGAGGTGCGCGTTCCAACATGAGAGCGTCTGTTTGTGTGGGAAAGGCCACCAAAGGTTGTAGTATTTCGTAGTTTTACACAAACCTCGGGATTTTTTTTCATTTAAACACATTGTTTATTTAAAAAACGGTATCCCACGATTTGTTGAGTATCTTTAATATAAGGCTTCTTGATCCCATAATAGGAAACTCACTATTGCAATGTACGGTAAAGGATGGCCCATATATAAAATAAATGCACAAATAAGAAATAAAATAATAATAAATAAAAAGAAATTAGTTCAGTAGGAAATTTGTTTTGAAATGTAATCTTTGAAATACTCAAGTAACGATCAATAGTTCATATGCAGCAGGTTAGAGGACTTGCGGTCGTGTACTGATCCATCGCCCTTCCCCTCCAGGCCCTCCAGTGTCGTCTGTGTGGGACACTCGCAGCAGTCGCTATGCGAGCTGCAATCAAGCTGTGTGCAACATATGCTTCCCTGTTCAGGATGTAAAGAGTCAACAAGGAGGCCATTTACTCCCAATTAGGGAAATAAAACAGGACAGGGGCCAAAGCGCTACTCCAATCAGCACCAGGGGTCATTGGACAGCGGCGGCGGCGGGCCCCTCATCATCATCATCATCCTCGGCCCGGGGCCATGGCTGCACACAGGGACCGAGCTAATGCACAAAGAGCAGAGAAAGAAAACATATTAGGACCGAGAGGAGCTTTTTTGTTTAAATGCCTTTATTTTGACTGGCAGGCAGTGGAGGAAATCTGTGGGCCCTAAAATGACAAATATATTCTATCTATGATGTCAGCACCAACAGAAAGCTGGACAAAAGCTGTAGACTCCACACAGTACACGTGTATTCTGTGAGTTATTCGATCTGACCAACTGCAAGTGCTTAAGTTGTATTAAACTTGTTTCTCTGCAAATAAAGAAAAATATAGAGAAAGAGATTTGTGGGATTACGCACTTATGTGACTGTGTCCACTTTTTATTCTAAGGTGCAACATTTTTGACATTTGATCTTGAAGTAGATGAACGTTTTGGTTGCTAATTATAAGTAGATTTCTACACTGTAGGTCACATGATAGATTTCTCTGAGTTGGGCACACTCAGAATAGACTGTACGTGGAGCAGAAATGGTCTTAACTGTAGCCATTCAAATCAACACATAATCAACACATAGTAATTTAGTTACTGGTGTGAAAATGAGTCATTGTGTTTATGTATGCCTGTGCAATAACACATGGATCTATTTGTGTATGATATGCATGTATGTACAGTGAGTATGATTGCATACGTGCATGAGTAATATTTAGAAGGAGCTTTAGCTGTGCAGTCACGTTATCTGCCTTTTGCATATTTATCTTGTATTGTAAGAAAAGAATTGTGAAAAATCTGGCAGTGAAATCTGAAAATGAATTTAATGTAATCCATTAAGCTATCGCTTCAGCCTCAATATCAGCATAATTTATTTTTGACACTGATTTATGATGCAGTCAGTTTTGTAGTTTTTTAATATTTTAATCATGTCTGTTAGTACGTAAATCAATCAAAGTAATCAAATTTGTTTTTAAGTACACAGGTATTTTCTGACGTGTGCAGAGGGAGGCCTTATAGCGCAGACTCAATCTGATCTTAGATTAAAAGATACAAAAACTGAAAAGGTTCAAAAGAAAGAACCTCTTCAGACATGCTGCATAAAGAGAGGAAATATAGATTTCTTCTTATGTTTAAAATGCACCGCAGTGGGTTAGCAGGTATTTGGGAGGTATAACTACCACTCTGGTTCTCCAATCCAGGCCTCGTGCCCCCCCGCCCTGCAGGTTTTAGATGTGTCTCTGCTTCAACACACCTGAATCAAATATGCAGCAGGACTGTGGAGAACCTGACTGCATACTGAGGAGGTGATTCAGCCATTTGATTCA
>VUQK01015772.1:0-21175 GCA_015106715.1 Bujurquina vittata
CGCTCCCATCCCCGGGAAACCGGGGATATCAACCTTTATCTGTAAAGCAAAGTTAGCACGGTTTCATCAATAGCCACGTGACTAAACATGCCCGCTGACAGGAAGACGTCTCACTCCGTTTGAAAAAGAAAAAAACGGATCCAAGATTTGGGACAATTTCACACTCACTCCGTTTAAAAAAAAACGTAGCGAGTGTGAAACTGTCCCAAACCTTAGATCGTCTAGCACGCCGTGTTCTTTTTCAATTAGCCGTCATGACTTAACACGCCGCTGAATGCTATTACGCTCGCCAGAGATAGGCGGACGGGAAAACGTCTCACTCCGTAAAAAAAAAAAATCACCAATAATAAAAAACGACTATAATCGACAATTAAATTCGTCGTCAACTATTTTTATTGTCGATTATTGTCGACAATGTTGAATAATCGTTGCACCCCTATTTGTGAGTTGTTTGTGGCCAGGTGATTAAAGCCCAAACCAAGGTTTATGAAAAAGGTCTAAGTGGAACAACCACAGGGCTGCAGACCATAAAACCTAACCAATGTACTGAAAGATGCAGAGATGACAGTACCTGGTAAACAGATCGTTCTTACCTATGATCATAGCCATGGCGCTGCTGTTGCACTGGCCCAGTGCAGACAAGATCTGGCTCATTATCTGCTGATTGGCAAGCACCAGATCGGCCACACCCGCAGGAGGGCCCTGACTGGATGCCGATCCACCAGCAACACTTTCTTTGCTGCCACAGACCTTCTCCTCATCAGACACGCTGCTATCAGCTGCTCCACTGCCCGTCGGCGGCAGCCGTCCACTGAACTCTCTGTCTCCAGACAGAGGCAGTTGCACCAGCACGTTGACCAGCTTCAGAAGATCAAACATCAGCTGGTCACGCGTGGTCTCTCCACAGACTGCCTTTGCGTCTCCTGGGCGGATGATGTTAGCAAACAGACCCCCAAAACAAGCCCGGGCTCCCACTGAGCTGTCTGAGCCACTGCGAGAAACCACTTTGTCCGAGCAGGTGATGTAGTGGTGAACCAAGAATGTGATGGACTCGATGACTGAAGTGATAGTGGCCACTGAAACCATCTCAAAATTTTGCTCTAGAGTGAACTCAAGCAGCTTCACCTGGGCATCCAGTGGACCCTGGCCTGACTGGAATGGACCCCTGAGATCCAGAACCATCAGTTAGAACAACTCATATCATTACTCCTTTTATTTGCTGTCAAAATTATTGATTATACTTGCAATGTGTACAAAACTATAAGCGGAATTCCCAAGAAGCAAAAGTGTACCTCTCAGTAGACAAGATGTGCATAAGTTTGAGCAGGAACTCGCTGAACATCTGAGGGCACGTGGACGACAGGTGAACCTGCAAGCGGCTCAGGAACTCGTGCATGGCCTGGGTGGCAGTGGGTCCCACCTGAGAGCTGTGTTGGCTTGTCCCATTGGTGCTGCTGCCAGACAGGAAGCGCACCAAGACATGGATCAGGTTGGGATCAGACACCATCTGTTGAGCTGTGCTTTCCTGACAGTTCATCCCATTGTTGGAGACTAGAAATTCAGAAGTTTCATATGAATCATTCAACTTCAAAGACAAACATAATGCTGCATCTTGACTACAGACTTATGCCAATGACCACAGTACTGAGGTACAGAGAAAATATTTAGATAATTTACCTTTCACATTGTGTTATAACCACTCACAGACAACATTACAGTTTTGATTGCTGTCTTTAGCCTTAGGTTAGTTATATACATGATTGAAAAAGCAAATCAGTTTCCTTTTTGCTCAAAGCTTTTAGAATTTTAAGAATGGGGTATTTTGCTCATCGACTAACTTTGATGGTAAATTTTGGATCCCTGACATCCAAAATTTAAACGGTGAATTCCAAAAATCACAGAATTACTGAATTTCTTCCATCTTACTGCTTTATATTGTGTGGAAGAATTTATTTTTAAAAAATAATAATATAAGCAGAAAGCAACTCGGGGTTCAGTATCTTGCCCATGGATACTTTGGCATGCAGACTGGAGCAGCCAGGCATTCCGATTCATAGACGACCTAGTCTACCTTTTGAGCCACAGCCACCCACACACAGCCACTAAACACGCTGCATTCGAGCGTAATACAATCCAGAGAGAAGTGTGTGCAAGAAGGATACACAGACAAGGCAGAAAAGGTCACCCACTCAGTTTGCAAAAGCCAAAGAGAAGCAGTGCAGTCTTATATGAAACAAACTTCCTATCCACAGACTCAATGGGTTCAAAAGGGGGGCCACAAAGAGCATCCAGCACCAAAATAAAGTCCCACGAGAGGAAGCTCAACTTAACTACAAATTTCAGCTGGCAAACCCCATTAAAAAATTGCAAGCCAATAGAACGAGCAGATACCGCTCCTTAGCTATCAAATTTGGCCTCTCAACAGGTAAGCATGCAGCTGACACAGTTCTGGATGCAGATGAACTACCTCCCCTCCCGCCTGAGAGCTACCAGGTCTCGCTGTCAACCGACCAATTATCTCTGCATTCCACGACTTTGCTGGTTACCAAGGACGCAGCAGAATCAGAGAGATGCGCTGATGACATACTCTCTAGAATTGGTCATATAATTTTCACTGGGGGAGTATGTCCGGCCATGAGTGTGATTGTGCATCAATCCCCAGAGGTGCATCATCATTCAGTGATAGAAAAGAAAAGGGCTTAGTGAGTGTTCACCCTGCTGCTGCCTAACAGATGCCACCAAAGGGTGCAACCTTCATTACTTCACCCAGGGTCTACCCCTGGAGAGGAAGGTCTGCTCCCAGGTTCAGCTGGCCTGAAACATGACCACTGCACAACAGCAGAGTGAGATGGCTTTAATGAGGGAAAGCTCAGAGGTGGCTGTAGCTCAGGAGGTAGAGCAGGTCAGCTCGTAACTGGAAGGTTGGTGGTTTGATCCCTTCAGACTGCATTCCAAAGTACCCTTGGGCAAGATGCTGAACCCCAAGTTGCTTTCCGATGCAGTGTGTGAATGTTAGAACATCCAGACATAAGAACCAGTCCATTTACCATGTCTCTCCCCCCACACCCAAGTAACAGACCATGGGAAGATATACTGAGCAAAAATGCTTGAAAGTTCAAAATGCAGCTAATGGCTTCAAATGATTGATGTGCGTCTCACCCTGCGCTGTGGTTGAGAACCATCTCCCCAATGTGTCATCGCACAGAGCCCCCTTGCCCCTCAGGGAGTCATCTGTAGACACCACCTTGCAAACAACACCTACCCAATCAGAGTGCAGCATCCCGGGCTCCCCCCAAGGCTGGAGAGCTAAAATTGTAAGCTGCGTTTATCGTCAGCCTCATCTGGAGGTGATGAGACACACACAAGGGTCCAGCAATGAAAAGCTCTCATTGCTAACAGTCCAAGTGGCACGATGCCGGTCGCTGCCACTGTTTAGAAGCATACTCTGTGTGTCAACTGAAACTGAGCAATGAAAAGCCTCAGAAACTGCCTGTGATATATGGCCACATGAAACTAAGTTGTTTTTGTTTTTTTTGATTTTGTAAATCCTTGTACTCACTCACACACACACACACACACACACACACGTATTATTTATTTACTTTTATTATATATTTTTCATTTCTCGTATTTCTCTCACTGCATACACTGACCAGCGGCAGCCGTCACATCATCAAGCACCCGTGTTTGATGACAAAGACTTTGATTCTGTGTGAGCAACTGCATTTAAAAGCTGTCTGAGCATCTTTAACTAGTATTTTCACAGCTATTTGGTTCCAGACTCAGAGGTTGTTTTTTGGAACCACAAAACAGCAGCTGTACCAACCTTTGTCCATCCACAAGATTAAATAAGTATCATCTGGGGGACAGTTTTATCAGAGTCATCAGTCAGGTGACTAATCTTTGCAGTTCTACCAATAAAAAATGATATATCCACACTAACCTTTAGACATCTGTCGTTCACAGAACCTTTGAATCATTTCATTCCTGATGCACTTCAACATTATTGTTCATGAACAAATAACAGTTTCCCTATAACATCTAACTCGTTCCTTACATTGTAGTTAGCTCTCTGCCCTTGCTCTTGTCCTTCCTCTCACTCTCAGCTGTGTTGAGATGGAGTAATGGATAGGTTAAGAGCCCCTATTTAAAGGAAGTGTTAATACCAAACAAAGTAGCTCTCGCGCATCCTCAATTCCCCGTTTCTTGGTAGGGATTTTATTTTGTTTGGGATGGAGGCTCTGATAGTCAGTCTGGTCTCAGTTGGGTTGATTCATTCACTATTTAAGGGAACATCCTATGGCCCATTGGGTTGCTGGCCCAAATTTCTCTGAGCTTTTTTTTCCCTTTTGGCCAGGGCTTTAGACCTTTAGGTGTATTTATTTAAATAAAGATCTTTTGCTGGCAAACTGAATCTTGAGTGTGTTTATTTGCTGCAATTGCAGAGGAAAGTTGAGTCTTTTTCTGTCTGTGACCAGAATAACATTCCCAGACAGTCTGATCACATAGCCAATGTTTTCAGTGGACAGTACCACCATCTTTTATTAAACATGCACTAAGTATGAACCACACAAGACGCTCCGACTTCAAAGAAAATTTCTTTGAGATGATGACTGACAGTGTGACTATCCGAGCAAGTACTGAGACTGGTACACTAAAAGAAACCAGTGAGGAGTTGAGTACTGACCGCAAGCTGGCATATTAGTCATCAAGGTCAGAGAGTGCAGAACCAGACACCATGTTCTCAGGGAAGTGTTGGGGTACCACGCAAGCACGGTCAGGAAACTGCTGATGGAAGCTGAACACAGACAAAAATAGAAGAATATAAACACTGTAACAAAGTGTGTAAGTTGCTCCACATTAGAGAGGAGGAGCAGTCCTAACCTTGGTTGAGTGGGATGGTGGGCACTCGGCTGGCATTGAACAGAAAGATGTCAGACCCGCTCTCTTCACTGCCACCAGCACAAGTGTTGAGACTGAGCGTCAGCCACAGCTGCAGCAGGGATTCCAGCTGCGAGCAGGAAAAATGAGATTCAGTTCAGCAATAGTGTTTGTGGATTCATAAATAGGAGATTCTGCAGTAGTCACCACGTTATATTTAGACTTTAAGAGCCTTTAGAATAGCCCAACCAATAAAATCACTTTTCTGTCAGTACATTCCAGATGTACACTGTAAAAAGTTAGTGAAGTCAGCCTGGCACACATGCTACGAAGTTCTAACAACCTCCTCCACTTCTTTCGGTTCAAAAAACCCCTGCTGAGTATATGTACCTAAACCTCTTACACTGTAACTGCAGTTAGCAGCTGTGCTGACCTGTACATGGTGGACCTGCAGCATAGAGAAGAGCTTGTTAAAGCAGGCACTCAGTATAGGGATCGATGAGGGCTGAACTATCAGGCTGCTTCCTGGGGGGGAGCCTCCGCTATGGAGAGCTCGGAGGAGAGAGTCATCGGTCCCATTGGAAGACTGGCTCACTGGAAACAGAAAGGCTGCATCAACCCAAGTCCAACACTGAAATACTGGACACAATACTTGTGTCTGGCTTCAACAAAACTTCCCTGCTTGGTTTACCTGTGGATGAACTGGAAGTGAGTGCCTGTAGAATAGAGTCAGCTTGCAGAGTTGCCATCATTTTGAGCATCAGCTCAGCTTGCTGCTCCAGGCCCACTTCTAGTCGGGCATCCAGTGCTGCGAAACACAAACGCAGGGCTCAAAATGTTGTATGGAAAGAATGCTGAAAATGTATTGGAGTCCATACAGGACAAAAAACACTCAGCCTCTGCTCACCCTGTGACACGGACACTGACAGACCCTGAGACCCCGGCTTTTCAGCAGCAACTGGAGGTTTGGACACTGGGATACTAACTCCCCCAATGTATGGGTTGTACCCATATGTGCCATAGTCAGCGCCCCAGTAGTCATACCAGGTGCTGCTTATAGGCTAAGGATGAATATGAGAAAGAGGGGATGATAAATTTAAGGGCAAAAACTGTCAGGGTTCACGTCTTCATTTGCTGTTAAATCCTTTTTAGCTGTACAGTAAACATAACCAAGTAGCCAAAAGAAAGCAGAAGAATTACCTTTGCTCACATAAGTTTACTCTGATTTAGAGCACTTAGCTAACAAAGCTCATTACTCTTTACAGATTGTTGTATCTGACAGCAACATCAGTTCACATCTCATCACTGAGTTTAAGGAAGAGGGGAAAAAGTGCCTTGTTTCAACAAACTTCTGCAAGCACACAACCATTTTAAAACTTGCAAAATCAAGTGTACGTTCTTGTCATTGTAAGTCTTACATCAACAAATTAATAAATTAATTGCTCTTATACTTTATTTGAGATGCAGCTAAACAGTTGATAAGGGTCATTCCAACAGAGACACGACACAAAGAATGAAACAAGAATAGCATTTCGTCCACATACCTTAAACACTTTGGCAGCAAGAGGATCTTTTTCCAAATCAATATCTAAAGGATCAATATCAACATCCATCAGGTCTTGTAGCAAGTCAAAGTCAATGTCTTTATCTTTTTCCAAAGATGATAGAGGTGGAGCACCTTTGGGTAATGAAAACAGCTTTAATATTGCAAGAACACTACAAAAACACACAAGCAAGAGAGTCTAATTTTTTATCACATCACTGGGCAATTTTAACACTAAATCCAGCAAATACTTTATAACGTACGTGTGCGTGTGCGTGTGTGTGTAATGGAGAGGGCTACCCACGCACTTTGGAATACTGAGGAGGTCCCGGTAGTACCTGCGATAATATCAGGCACGAGGGCCTCATCAATGCTCTCTACCAGCGGGATGGGTGCTGGCTGGGACAGAGAGTCCTCTGAATCTGTCCCCACTGAGGAGGAGGATGCTCCGGCTTCCTCACCCACCACCACCACCTCATCCATGACGTCTAGTGAGCCCGGAGACAGCAGCTCACCTGAGGAGAATATATGTTTGAGTACACCAGACAGGCACTGATTTTACATGACAACATGACACCAAATATGAAACAGAAAATTATAAGTCTAATTTAATAGACTATTTAGTCTTTCACATAACTACACTTTCACTTTCAATAAGGCACATTACCATTCATGTGCTTAATGTGGCCCTGTGAGAAAGGTACAGTGTGAAAATGCGGACATTAACATAGAAAATGTGTTTCAGCATGGTTGCCACCTTAGTTTAGCACAATTTTGCTGACTGACACAATGCACATGCTGTGCTCTTAGTGTCATTAGCATCTCCTGTATTTGGCCCAACACCAAATTTTTTTGCCAAATGGAATTTACCCCTGTGGTTTTTCTGTTTGAAGTCAGCAATCAAGATTATTAATTGATCATTCAGCCTCTACTGGACGTTTCTGGATGCGGTGGTTCTGAGATTTTGAAAGGAGCAGAAGCGCTACATTCTGGTCCTTTGCACTTGCATGCGGCTCAGCACAGATCCAGGTGGCACGAAAATTACCGGGACTGGAAGCAACAGCTCAGATTCCCACGACTTAAACCGTTGTGTTCCTCTGCTACACTAAAGATTCTGGAGGCGGGCAGTCTCAAACCCTGCAGATTATGGGTGTCTTGTTATTCGAGGTTGCTCTCAATTTTTCTGCTGGTTGAGGAGTGATGAGTACCGCCTGCCTAACACATGTTCAGTTTATATAATTAAATAAAAATACAATTTTAAAAATAAAAAAACACTTTAAATCTGAACACCAAGCTTTTTAAAAGCAAGATAATGTGAGAACAGATCAAAGTAGCTTTCCAACATTGAAAAGATGAGAAAAAGCTAAGTTTCAGTGGAATATTTTGCTCTAAAGCCAGACTGTAACTCGAGCAACAAGAACAACGTGTCAAACTAAATGTTCCTTTACTTGATCAAACAAGAGTTGATCAGCCCACCCACCAAACACACTCAATGTTTATCAGGTCCAAACAGATGTGAGGCTAAACTGAAAACACACTAATCACACCTGCCAGGATGTCCTGTAGCATACACGTGAGGGAATACTGCGCCCAGGCGCCTCCCCAAGAGATGTCTCCCCGGTTGAAGTCCGTTCCCACAAGCAAGAGTAGCAGGCGTTCCAGCTGCTGCTCGGACACCACCTCACACAGGTGGATTGTGGGTCTTGTGGCATTGGCTATCCTAGCCAGGACCTGAAGGGATAACAAATTAATTTTTAGTTTTTCATAGATTCTCAAATTCATGGAGCCCAATTTCCTCATGTTAGATAAATACTTTGCAGACAAAGAGCAGCAGATCAGCATGGCAGGTGAAGTCCATGGAAAGAAGGAAGAGGGCCAGCTTCTGCACCACAGAGATGCAGCGTTCATGGGATAAAGTGAAGGGAAGAGGTTCTACTTCTGGAGCTTCTTTAGCTGTTGTGGACTCTGTATCGAATGTGGAACGAGGCCATTCAGCCGTCCGCCGCAGACGGATGAGGTCCTTAAAGTGCTAAAAGTGGAAGAATTATAAGAGTTGTGATAGATTAATGTAAGGTATTAGAAGAGATGCACAAAATTCAAGGAACACAACAACATAATGCTTCAAAGCTTTTGAGCGTGTGGTGAGCTGCTCACCTTGGATGTGGCTTGTTTGAGCTTGGCTTGTTCCACCAGCAGTTTGTAGGAGGAGCCTTTGTTGCTCTGGATCTTCTCCTTCTCGATCTGCTCCACCAGAGCTTTCTGTTTCGCCTTCAATAGATTTAACTGCTACAATGAAAGGCGCACAATAAGTTTAAGCACTGTAAAAAGTATTCAGTCTGTTGTTGGAAGGTTTCTGATACAGGGACCAGTGCCAAATTTGGTTTGAAAGATGCACATTTAGAATTAAGCTCTAGTTTACCACTCAAAGATGAAGAAAAACAAGCGTGAAGGTGTGCTGCTTTTGAAATGCGACACGTTTACCTGCTTGTGATGGACAAGCTGCTTGCGAATTTTGCGCGAGTAAAGACGATCCAGGCTGCTGCTGCCTTTGGCTGACCTGCTGGAGTTCTGAGACTGGAGGCTGTTATTGATGAAACTCCACTGAATACCTCCAAGACAAAAACACACAGCACACTACTGAGCATAACACAAGTATGAATGACCCACAGTGCTGCTTCAATTGAATTCAATTTCAAATGATTTGATTGAATTTAAAAACACCTCCCGAACGTGTTGAAACACCGTCAGCAGACAGTACAGTGAGCCACCTGTCATTAAAGTTGTATCTCTGCATCACTGAATTTGCATTTAATGAGCTAGCATGGCTCCTTGAGCATCAAAGATTTATGTATTTAAGACTTTTCAACAAAGTACAACCATTAAGTCAGCTGACGCATCTTATTAGGCTACTGCGTTTACTCATAAATAGCCTGAAAGAGTAAAAACACAAACTCTCCTGATTTTTTAACCTTCAATCATTCAGATATTATCTGTCCACCTTCGTTCATTAATTAAAGTAGAAATCAGCACCTCATAAGGCATATTTTTAGCAACAATATTAAGTTTCTGTTCTGTTTGTTAAGTTACATCGTTTTCAAAGCTGTCCAGGTACTGACAGCATGAAACGCAGCGAGGATCAGGTGCTGTTTGTTTTGTTTCAGTTCTGCAGGGGAAAAGAAGTGAGTGGTTCTTCTACCTGTTACAGGTCTCTCCCGCTCTTTCCCTCCAAGGTGCTTCTTCCCACCTGTGGCTTCATCTTCGATACTTGCTACATAGTCTAATAGTCTGGAGACCAACATCACTACCCAGCTGATCATGGGAATGTCCAAAACACCTGGAATACACAGAGACAGTTTTATATAAATCTTGTATGCCACTAAGTTCATGTATAATGTGCCACAAGTACGGTATTTTTGGTTGCTTTACCTTCAGTCCTGCGCTGCGTGGCAGCTTGTGGCTGCTGGAGTGGAGACAGCAGGCTGTCCAAAAGATTCAGAAGGCCTTCCAACACGCCGCTGTTACTAAGGGATCTTTGGCCAATGCAGGACAGGAGCATGAATACCCTGACATGAATACAGATTGAGCATATTGCAGTTAGTATCCACAGCATTTACAACAGCATGGACCCAAACCTGAAAGTCAAGTGAGATGTTTCCAGGAGAACAAG
This sequence comes from Bujurquina vittata, assembly GCA_015106715.1. Taxonomy (NCBI): domain Eukaryota; kingdom Metazoa; phylum Chordata; class Actinopteri; order Cichliformes; family Cichlidae; genus Bujurquina; species Bujurquina vittata. The sequence goes on from VUQK01015772.1 coordinate 10,092, forward strand.
CAAAAAGACATGCTATGAGTTACAGAATTTGTGCTGCTGCAGCTCCCATATACACAATAGACAAATTAAAGTGTTCAAAAGACTGACAGAGCACTTTACGGTGCTGCAGTGAAACACTTGTGCAGGTTTTGGACTTTTCACTTTGCAGCAAACTGTTTAATTATGCTGAGTTAAGGCAGTGTTGTGATGCAACTGTCATGACAACTAACATGAAAATAGACACACAAAGCACAAAATAAAATATACTTCCAAGCGCAATAATGTTGCTGGAGGAGTTACATGTCCCAGGTATGCATGGTGTTATTCCATGTTCTTCACAGAATTTGTACTCAGAGGATCAATGTTTGAGTGCTCTGTTTTTCTGAATGGGACAAACACGTTACTGGTCCAGGTTATCCTGTGTGACTTCCCAGTGGATACTGTTAATTCTTTCCACTTCCTGAGAATCATCTCCCATGATCCAATGTGGGAGATGAAACATCAGCAAGTTTGTAGATGTAAAATTAAAAAAAAGTTTGTCATCAGTAGTGCTGTTACACTGTATGCATTTTCCCAATCTGAAGTCTCCCTTCAGCATATATGACATATGCTTCGATTTGCATGTTGCAGATACTTGCAGTCAAAGAATGACAAAAAGAGGGAGGTCTTTCAGTGATCTGGTGCGAACTGACTTGATGTGAATCTCAGCAAGAGGGGGCGATCTATCAAAGCTGCAGTCTCCGAGAAAGATATCCTGAATCTCAGCAAGCAAGCAACCTCCAATTTTTTAAAAAATTAAGCAAACATGAAGCCCAAAACTGCAGCTCCTCCTTATGAGGCTGTCAATCGTCATAGACTCCCAGGTTCTACATTCTAGATTACGGTTACTCTTCAGTATGCAATGCATTTTTGCAGTACCTTGTTCTATTAGTATTCTCAGACTGGATCATGGCTCATTTCAACCTGCATACAGGAAGAAATTAAAACTGTCTAAACCTGTTGTGAAGACATCGATGCTGTGAACTAATGTGGAGAATCTGCAGGCATGTCTGGACTGCACTGACTTGCAGGTTTTCGTGACTATTAGCAAAAGTTGGGAGTATACAGTATACAGATACTGTCACGTACTCCATTCAGTGAAGACAGCTGCATAAGATCATGCAGCAGGATGAGCTATAATAATGGCAAGCCTTGGCTCACAGCTAAGACAAGGAAACTGGAAAAGGTGGACGCACACTGCTTCGGTCCGCTCCATAGCCTGGACAACTGCTACTGTTAAGAGTAAATGATGATGCAGTTCTCCTCCATCACCATCTGGTAGGCTGCTGTCACTACTAAAGACAAAGACTGCAGCATGTCATCAGTTCTGCTGTGAACATGAATGGCAGCAATCTGCTGACCTACATGCCTCCAGGACCCTGGGAAAGGGGGACTGCTGAGCCCTCTCACATCTTAGTTTAAGATGCTTCCATGGAGCAAGTTTCACAATAGAGAATGTACACACAGGACTTCAGAATGACACCACTTCACCTGCCTTTAGTCAATGTTACCCATCATATACCATATATGAAATGAGGAAGGGAATTCCCACATGACTTTTTCAGCCAATCACCTGCCAAACTGGTGAATATCAGTAACATGACCTCCTGTGCTCACAAAGGCCACTGTGCTGAAAGGTTAGCATGTTTGTTTACACAACACAACTCTGTTCTAGCACCAGAATCTAAAATGCTGGAACGCTGCATTGTTTAGTATTATAACTATGTTTAACCAAGTGCTCATGGCATGGAATTTCATGCCAATCTAAATACAAAATGTGGTGACTATACAGCGTCCGATAGGCTTTTACCTGTCCTGAGGGAAGATGAGCAGCTGTTCAGAGTTGTAGAGCTCCTGCAGTACATTAGAGAGGAACTGGCCCCACCAGCGCTCGCCTCCACAGAGCTGCACCAGCAGAAGGCCAGCATGAAGACGGATCTTGGGCGTACCACTGATACAAAGATGTTTGAAGAGCTCCTCACAGGCCTTGGCATGGAAGGTACTCTGGAGCACCGAGGGAACGGAGTGGCCTGAAAATCCCCATAAACATGGATAATTTGTGTGTGACAACAACGTTCCAATCCACACATTGCTAACAAAGTCATCTCTAAAAAAAACACTGCCCAGCAGAATGAGCTGTGTTCAGCTCACCATTATTGGAGTGCAGCAGGCTCAGCAGTGTGTCCAGCAGGTAGCGTATGATGGTCCTCAGCTGCTCTGTGGAGGAGCTGTGAACCAGCTCCTGCGCTTCTGAACCCCCAGTTGTTGGGAGTGACTTGCGGCTGGCACCCAACGATACACGCAGCCTTTGAACCGCGTGGTGAGCCAGGTTGAGCTGCAGTTGCAGTTGGATGCAGTCCTGGTAGGCCGAGAAAACACGCTGGTCCTCCTCCACAACTTTATCTGGTTTTCGTAAGAAGTACTGGGCATTATTGGCACTGTTGAGAGGTGGCAGGTCGATGTTCTGCAGAAGGGTCTCCAGCCGATGGCAAGCTAGATTGTACCTGGTGAAGAAGAAAACACAGGAAAATTCACAACAATGGCACAAAATTTAAATCAGATCATTTTGCAGATTAAATTACTACATTGTTTAAGTTTAGCATTTTGTTTTGCTAAACCCAAAACTGCAATAATAGCCTTAAAAAACAAAGTTTTGAGCTCGTAATCAAAGAGTCCCACACTCCTGTCTCACCTGCACTGGATGTCCTCCTGCAAAGCCACCATCATGGTCAGGTGCTGGTCCACATCTGGCTGACTGGCAGCCTCGCTCTCTCCCCGCAGAGGATCGTGCATCAGCTTCAGTTCACTCTCCCAAGGCAGGATGTAAGTGTGGCCATAGTAGAAGCCCAGTGGAATCTTAGCACGAGCATTGGTGCTGCCATAGCGCCCAATCACAGTGATCTAAGAATATGAGGCAGCCCGAATTAATGGAGAAGCATTCGATTCAGAGTAGATGTTAAAAGCACAAAAATCTGAAACATCATATCCGCCAACTCATAAGTCATAAAAGAGAAACAGACCTTCATGAACCTGCAGACAGGTGGCGGCAGCAGGTCGTGCAGAATGAGGGAGTGAGTGCTAATGTCTGTGGCCACCACCAGCCTGCGGCCATCCACCTCCTCTCCCAGAGTCCAGATGTCTATGGACAGAGAAGCCAGGTCGCCACAGGTGGGGATCAGAGCATCCGTCAACAGAACGGGACGGCCAAAGTCTAGCGTAACAAAACGGCGAGCTCCTGAGAGGAAAAGACATCACACCCATGAGGAAGTTCAGTTTGTTTTCCACAACATTTAAATCAAGTTGTTGAGACTGTGTTTCCTAACAATTTGCAACTAATGCAGCAATGTGACTAAAGCTGAAGTTATGACATATTTTCTCTACTCCAGTTTCAGAAAGTTCAAGCCTAAATATATAAACATTTTTAAGCACTAGTTCGATGGTAAATATGGATTGGCACTACATGACATACCAGAGTGCATCCGCTCGATGATGATGGACTGATGAGGAGGAGGCTGCAGGAAGTGAGATGCCTGGGAAATGGCCAAAGCCAGACCACTGCCCATGGGGCTCTGGGGCAAAAAGAAAGGCATTTCACATTTTAGTACCAAGTAATCTATCAAGTTAGATATAGATCTAGGTCTATCTAAAATCATTTGTTAAAAGTGATATATGCAGCAATATCTATAGAAGTACCCCAGTGACTCGGGGATAGATGGCTACAAACCAAGAATGGAACATTGTTACTAACCGGTTTGGCTTTCTGTGTGTTCTTGTGTGCAGCCAGGTTGACAGGCCCAGGGTCCATCATCGAACCAGGAAACAGGTGAGCCAGCTCAGCACTGAAGGCCGCAGAAACCACCTCGTTGGGCGGCGTGAGAGGAGGGGTCATAAAGAGGGGCGTGGTTTTAGGTGTCGGTGGAATGACGTCGGATGGGTGAATGAAAAAGCCCGGCGCGGAAGAAGGGTTTGAAGGCACAGAGTTGTGTATGGGTCCCACGCCTGAGGCAGCTGCTGCTGCTGAGGTGGTCTGATGCAGCTTGGCCTCCAGCTTGGCCTTCTGTTTTCAGCAGAGAGACATTATTACCAAGTACAAAATAAAAACACTAGACTTTAGTGCAGCACGATAATTTGCAGAGAAATCTACAACTGGACAGTCACTGTGGCTAGGCTTCCTTACACTGCATCAAGGACTTGCTACAATAGCAGCATTTTGCACTGCAGGAAATTAATCTTCTTTCTTATACTTCATGAACCTGAGAGACTTTTTCTAACATCCATCATGTAATTAAAAACTTCTGTTAACTTGTTTTATGAGCTGTTTTCTGGTTCTCATAAATTTATAGTGAATTCAGAAATCAGAAATCATTAGGTTTTGTTGAGGTCCTGCTGCTAAAACAGGCTAGATAACTGAGCTGGTTCTTCACCTGCTGCTGCAGCTTCAACAGCTGCTGCTGCTTCTCCTGCAGGACCTGTAGCTGCTGCTCTGCTGAGACCATGGCGTGAGACAACGACTGAAGAGCCACCTGAGCTGCAGAACTCAAAGCTGTAGAAGCTTCTCCAACCGTTCCCGTCGACAGGCCACCCACTGCTGGGGTCACACCAAACGTACTCACTGGAAACAAAGAGCACATGTTCAGGGAAAGACGGCCCACACAGTGAAGCCAAACCTGAGATAACATTAAAGGGTTACCAGTGAACATGCTGGCGTCATCTCGCTCCACCCGCGTACCATCACTGGTGGAGATACAAGTAAAGTGCAAAGGCTCCACCTCCAGGAGTCCTGTTAATGCTGTGAAGCTGCCCTCTGCTGCTGCACAGCTGCTCACTTTTCCATTCCCTGCAAAAGAAACAACATCCAAAACAAACTGAAAACAAAAAAACTGATTCAACATTTGAGCTGCTGCTCTAAAACTTAAAATATGTAATTCTACCACCCAGACAGAACAGCCCAAACCAACCCACCCCAGTTACTCTGTATTGATGCATCATCACCCCTGCAAAGACTGTCTACCACACTGGCTAGGCAAGCAAAAACATGGTCATGGTCTATGGTCATGTGATAACGTGCAGGAATTTGAGGAAAGATTGTTTTCAGGGATAGCTCAATCTGGACAGAAGTCTGGGCCTTCAAGTTATCCTTGTGAAATGTTATTCACCGCAATTGTCTCCACTTCATGGGCTGCCATGAGAGGTGTACCACTAAGTGGCATCTGTACCACAGCTGCTCGGGCTTCCTCCTGTTCCTATGCCTACTTCTGTAGGAATAATGCGGCTGCCCCCATCCTGCGGCAACACTGGTTTTGTCAGGTCAGTAACTTTCTGAAGCCTCGGCTCCCTGTGAATGGGCTCTCTGCACTGGTGTGTGGATGCAAAATACACAGACCTCATGCCTCTTAAGGGTGTCTGAGTTCAGCAGCTTTCTTTTTGTGCCACACGAGCTTGCAAGCTTTCAGGTGCAACGGAGGTGCGATTGTACTTAGTTTGATGCGTGGACGGGTAGGCTCACACAGACCGCTGCTTCAACTGGGAGGGCTGAATTAGAAGTTGCAAGGGGCCAGCATCAAGTTTGGCATGAGACATACATGGTCCCTAGTTTAAATTTATTAATTATAGAGTAGAGATTATGAATCTGCTGACTGAATGTTCTGCACCCTTTTTTGCCCAGAGAGATGTCCTTTGTTTCTTTAGTGGCAGAGCAGACTCAGCCATCAAAACATTTTTCACTTTCACATTGCAAAGCCTGGCTGTGACAAACGAAAGCAGTGCTTCAAGACATCCAGGTTCAGGTGGAAGCCTGTTTGCACAGAAAGAAATGGCTCTGAAGTTTTAGTGCTCATACCTGAGAGGATGTCGGAGAGGTCGATCTCATCTGACTGCACTCCGATGCTGCTGTTGAAGGCATTCTTACAGGAGGAACCACTGACTTCCAGGTCAAAGAGCACCGGGTCAAACGGAGAGCTGTACAGACCATACCTAGAAGGAAGAAGTAAACGTCCAAGAAAGAAGGATGAAATGAAGTGATGAGACAAACTTTACTTAGCCCATATTTGGTAAATTCTTCAAATGCAAATGAGAAAATACTGAGCCATGTAAATGCGGTTATATCAGCTGTAGTATAATGGCATAGAATAAAGTAGTATTTGCTGCTTTTAAACCTGAATTATACTGTGCTCGTCTGTGAGTCTGCTAGGATGCACTTGAGTTTGACTCAGGTGTGTTGAAGCAGAGACACATCTAAAACCTGCAGGACACTGGCTCTCGATGCCTGGAGTTGGTCACCCTGCTTTAGACTAAAGAGCTGCACACATACCTGGTCTGCAGCAGTGCCTCCAGTGGTGTGAGGCGGTCCTGCAGCTGGCGCGAGATGGCGGTGAGCAGGGAGGCACAAGCAGTGCTACACCCTGCCAGGTCCTCCTCCTTCACGTAATTTAGCAACACAAAGTACCAGAACACTGAGCCTGGGAGCCCACAGAAGAACGAGAAGACGGTAGAACATGAAGTGTGGACAATCACTAAAGGAAGACAAGGGAGAGTGCTGGATGTTGCTCGGTCACTTACCGCCAGTTGCTGCTGCAGGCAAGTAAGGCATGTTGTCCAGCAGAGCCTTCAGAAGGCTCACGCCAAAACCCTGCTGACTTGGTTCTCCTTTCCCGTTACTGTAGCAGAAATAAAATCACATGTGATTTTCTTCAAATAAACCTAAAAAAGCACAAGAGACCAAGACAGACCACCTTTTCCTCTACAGGAACTTAATGACCTTTAAGGTAAACTACAACTTGTCTTTCCATTGTACTTCAGGCACAACATGCATTACCATAAAGAGAAGGTAATGCATGCTGTACCTGAAGTAAAGCATGCATTACCTTCTCTTTACACCCTATGTGAGAAATAAACTCCACACTATGTCTCTCTTGCCTTTTCAAACAACAACAAACCTTAAAAGCACTGGTCTCGTCTGCCTAAAAAACACTTCAAATTATGACTTTTCTCACTGGATCACTTCAGTGAACAAGAACCAAACTTCTGCACATTAAGTTGTAAGCATCCTGCGGAGGATAAGAATTATCAGCACCTTTGAATCAAACAGGCTTCTTACCTAATACAAAGTGCAAGAAAGCGAGCACATTTGTGTGCTATACTCCGACCAGCCTCAAAGAAACACACCCGCACAATATCCGTAAGTCTAGTCCTGGTTTTCACCAGCAGGCTTTCCTTTCCTTCTTTCAGGCTAAAAACACAGAAAGCAACACAAAAACAGTGAAATGTCAACGTGAACCTCATATATGTGATCTAGAGGTCTTGGCTAATAATGTCTAAGATTTGTGTTCTACCTGCACGGTCCATTGGAGAAGACCCCTGCCAGCCAGCATAAGATATCTAAGATGAGGCTTTGGGCATGCTCAGTGGCAGGGCCGCCCTCTGTTCGCTGACACAGTGCGTCCAGCAGCTTCTCGTGAAAGTCTGGAAACTGCAGCATTGCACAGCGCTGGACCCTGAAACCCATTGAGCAGCAGAAAATTAACTTGTATGTACAGCAAACAAAAACCATCCAAGCAAAACTGCTTTCGATAAAAACATTAAGCCCCCTCCTCTCTGTATAAACTTGTTGCTTGAGTGTTTAATGTTTAACATGACTAGGGTTAGCAGCACCTCAGCGGTCATCTGACCTTTCTTTGGCAACGGACGTCTTCTTGAACCTTCTGATTGTGACTGAAACTTCCTGCAGCAGGTCGCACCCTCGCAGGTTCTCGACTTTCTTCGATGGAGCCGATGTCTCCATCTTCGCTGCAGAGACCTTCTCCTACACATAGAAATTCACAGGTAGCAAATAAATGAATGTGGCTGTGTCCATTTGGTAGTTCCAAAGTCAACAGCGTGGTTGCTTCAGTCTGCAGGTTTTAGAAAATCTTCAAATGTGCCAGAAACTTCAGACTAGTCAAGAAAATACCTTTAAAGAACTAAAATGATCTGGAAACTAGGAAAGAGCCTAGGTTGACAAAACATATGGACTAACGTGATGAAGTGCAACAGTTCAACAACACAGAGGCTGAAGTTCCTCTGCCTGACTTAGGGGTGGATTTATCAACAGAGCAATGAACCACACCTTGAAAAATCTTAGAAACAGGGATTCTGTACCTTAGAGGCCTGAGCCCTTTGCAGGAGGGTGGACAGTGAGTGGGCTTTGGTGCCCTGGGGCTTAGAACTGGGCATTCTCACTACAGGGCGGGGGCTCTCCTCCATGCTCTTGTCACTCACTGCTTTAATGTGAACCAAGAAAGAGCGGTACTTTCCTCCTGCCATGCCTGCAGCAAAGAGGGACCAATAACACAACTGAGAAACAACGACACACAACTATGACTATTTACATCAGGCTGTGATCAGAGAGTGATTTCACAGCTTTGATCAAACAGTGAGCAATACATCGTTTATGTCCTCACTATGAATTCTGCAGTAAAGCTTCCAAAGTAGAAATAATACCGACTGAGCACAAAAAGAAAGGAAGTGTGTGTGTGGTTGATTATTTCTTTGTTGCTTCTTGGCAATAAATCTTATACTGTTGGAAAGTCTGTTTATTTTCCCTTAAATGGAACCACATTTCTAAGGGAAATTTGTGCATTTGTGGGTTGTGCAGCAGAGTTGAGTATGTGGGTCCATGAAAAACCTGCCAACAGCTGATTCTGCTACTGACTCCTGTTTGGTGTCATTTATTGGATTGGATGATTGTAGTCTGAAGAAACAAGATATATTGTAGCATGTGGAAGAACCCCACACAGCCACAGCAGCCTGGCACACAGCTGTGGGACGGCATCCCATTCTTCAACCAGCATTTGTTGCAAGTCAGACAATGTGATTGTGTTGGTCACTGTGGAACACGCAGCACACCCAAGCTGATCAGTGGGCTGAGGTTAGTACTGCTGGCAAGCCATTCCATCCTCCCCACTCCCAAATTCTGGAGGTAGTCTCTGATAAACCCCACTATGTGGGGGCTCAGTCCCAGACTGTGGAGATATGGGACTGCCACTGGTTCCAGAATCTCATCTCAATATCTGTCTTGCCTCCAATGATGACAAGCCTGATTGTCAGTATCTGGGATAGAAGAAGCTCGAAACAAGAGTCAATATAGAGTCAGCTGTTTGGCATTGGCAGAGGAGATTTGGCAAGTTTTTCTTGGGTGTGACCCACATACTCAACTCTGCTGCTCAACCCACAAAACGTACTGCCAGGAAGCATTGTTACAACAAAGAAATAATCGACCAAACACAAATTTCCTACAAGTTTTGTGCCAAGTGTCGATGCAGACTTGGCTGATCAAGTCACTGTTCAGACAGGCTATTCATTTCAGTAACATTCTTCAAGTTTTGCATGGCCATATTTTAAACGGAAGTTTATTATCCTTATTCCTACATCTATATCAGCCTGAAATGCATTGGGACTATTGTTTTCGGAAGTCTTATTTTTGATCACTAATGTCACCGGAAACATAAATCTTAATTCTAAACCAGCCTGGGAGTCAGGTGGCTAACAATCTAAACCTCTTTAGTCCGAAAGCCAAATCTAGGTCTCATGCTATAGATCGGTCCACAATCTCGATATATATGTGACATTTATTACCTTTAACTAGCTTGGGGCTAGTGAGGCTGAGCATACCAGCATGGCCAGAGAGGTCTAGCCCACTGGCCAGCCACACCGGACCGCATAGGATGTCCTCCTTGTGGTCCTCTAGGAATGGACACAACATGGAGCCTACAAAGAGCACAAGAAACCACAATTTTATGTTTACAGGCAGTATGTAACAGTTACCAAATAAAGAAAGGCTTTCTAAAGAGAGTGATTATCTGAAATGAGATGTTTTGAGTGATTGTTTTCAGAGTAAACAAGTGACTGCTTATAATGCTGTACCTGATGTCTCCTCTATGTCCATGAACTGGATGTCCTCTGTGAAATCTTGCATGACAGGTTGGCCATTTCTCTCTCCATTTGCATGGAGGGCGTTTGAAAGAGGGAATGAGATCTGTCTGTCCACAGCTGTTTCTGTTGAAGAGAGGAGAAGTAACATTCAGATCTAGACAGTCAATTCCCTCGGATAAGAACAAAATACACAAAGATGGATGGAGAGATCATGAGAACACCTCCCAAATATAAAGCAGGCCTTGCGTGAAACACTGCTAATTAAAAGCGGTTTAAAACTGTGTCCTCACCGCTGACTTTGCCCAGCCCTGGTGCTTTGTTTTTCAGCAGAGTAACCTGGATCTGAGGAATGTTGACGATGTTGGCATTGAGGACAAACTTAAAGTCGACGTGGCCTACCATGCAGGCCTTGGGCAGCACCAGTTCAAACACATGTTCATCCCAGCTAGAGCTGCAGACAAAACACAAGTCATTATCACCATGACTTTGTATCACTTTATCACCCATTTTGAATTTTAAGAGTTTCAAGTTACACACCAAATGCTCCCCAAACGACAGGTGTTCCTGCTGTCAAAGGGAACAGAAATGCTTCACATGTATGAACTCCCACTGATACCGCACACACTGTGATTGTCTTAGCATTTGTACAAAAAAAAAAGAAAATCAAAGAAAAACTACCTCAAATATATGCATGTTTATTTGGATCAGATTCAATTTACTTGCACCGTCTGTCCTTGCTACCAGACCTTAAGAAGCCAAACCAATGGACCACACCAGTAATTAAAGTGCAAAGCACGGATTACACTCCATTATGGACAAGGACACCTTGGCTACGTTCACACTGCAGCCTGAAGTGACACAATTCCGATTTTTTTGCCCTCATGCGACCTGTATCCGATCTTTTCATGACAGTCTGAACAACACAGATCCGATTTTTTCAAATGCGACCCAGGCCACTTGGATATGTGGTACTAAATCCGATACGTTTTCAAACTGCGACCTCAGTCTGTACGGATGCGCTGCATTGATCCGACCTGCATGTCATTGATACTCGACAAACGTCACTATTCTGCGTCCCGTGTTACAGGGACACGTGAAGGAAAACAATCTTATTGCTTGGAGCTTTGTTTAATAAAAGTTGAATAAAAAAACAAGCT
>VUQK01015777.1:15316-32505 GCA_015106715.1 Bujurquina vittata
TTTAAATCTTGGCTTTTTTTTTTTTTGGGGGTGTGGGGTCCCATAATCCTGTTTTTTTTTAATAAACCTCTTTTTACTCTGTTTATACTTCACTCTGCATTTAATCATTTGTAATTATTAATCTCTGGCTCTCTTCCACAGCATGTCTTTTGTCCTCTCTCTCTCCCCTCACCCCCGACCGGTCGCAGCAGATGGCTGCCCCTCCCTGAGCCCGGTTCTGCTGGAGGTTTCTTCCTGTTAAAAGGGGGTTTTTTTCTTCCCACTGTCGCCAAATGCTTGCTCATAGGGGGTAATTTTGACTGTTGGGTTTTCTCTGTATTATTGTCGGGTCTTTACCTACAATACGACCGCTTGTTGGGATTTGGTGCTATACAAATAAAATTGAATTGAATTGAATAAAACTGAACTGCAGAATTAGAAATGTCAAGTGTGGTTGTGTCCATCTCCCACCAAAGGGTCGGTGGTTCAGTTTATCCGCTCAGTATCCAGCGGTCATGATAGTAGCTTAAAAGGCATAGAAAAGAGTGCTTGTAGTCTAAAATTCTTTTTGACTGCTCAGTTAGAGCCATTGATTAACATAAACACATTTTAGTATAAATACTGCATCACCAGGTTTGTGTCCAGGACCCAGTTATGATGAACAATGCCAAGATGCTTTAAAAACATCCCATGCCTTCACTGTGTAGTGCCATTATAACCACTTCACTCATTATCTGCAGCTTGCTATCTGCCTTACGGGTCTACTGTGAAGGTAAAATGAATTAATAAAATATATATTTTTAAATTGTCTCATGATTATAACAAAAGGACAGTAATCACAGGTGCCTCGGTTACTTTTGGGAAATAAAGCTGAAAGTCAGTATTATGACATCAACAGGATACATTCTATATTTAAACAGCTAAAATTCCTCCAGGCACTTTTGATCCATTGTTTTTAATCTGTGTAAAAACATATTTTAACATCTCATCACCTTAATATTAATATCAAGTGACACCTTCAAATAGCCTAAGCTATTATTATAGCAACAGCACAAAGTGCTTTCCAGTTATTTTCCAAACATCCTACTATATCTGCGAAACAAGCAGTGATGGCAAAGAAACAGAGGGAGGGGAGCAGGTTGTGGATTTCTCCCTGTGAGCTACACCACTGAGGCAGGACTAATTCAAAGCACTGGTGCAGGGAGAGCACATTTCTGACAAACCATCTGCGCGTTGGGCATGATGAGGCTATTTTCTTCACATTATCCTTATAGGGTATTACACTCAGGCAGTTAAAAAAAACTCTCTAAATGACTCATTCTGTGAGTTTGGCAGGAGGCCACCATGTGAGGTGCTAACAGTGCTGTAAGCAACTTAACACTGACCACACTCCACTGGGGTAAAGACACACAAGAAGGTGGAAGACGTGCGACTTCCAGCCGACCTACTCTGTGCCAACAATGTCCACCTCTTCAGCAAGCCGCTCCGCCAACTTACGTGTGTTTCTCGGAGGCAAAAATAAGCAGACAAACACCGTGCGACTATTCAAAGATTAGAAAATTGGAAGCTCCAAATGAGGAAAGGAGCTTTTAAATTTTGTGTGGATTGGGTCTTCGTGCATAAATGTTCAGATGGAGGATTTAAAGCACTTAGGATTGTTTGAGCTTGATTGAAGGTGTAAAATGAAACAGGAAAAGCGTCTCTTCACCCCTTCTAAACTTGACCTGTGTCTTTTATCCGTGTGTTGTGCTGTCGGCTTTGCTATACCAACTCTGAGATTGACAACACACACAACTATTTCAGTTAAAGTTTGCGCAAGTCTGCCTTTCCTTTTGTTGTATTTGATTGCTCTGACCTCCTCTTATCCCAGGAGGTTGCTTTCCTGAGGGAGGTACTCCAACAAAAAAGAAAAAAACTTGACTCGACTTTTACGCCTCCTCAAAAGACCAAGCTGCTCTTTATAGATTTACAAAAATTACCCACTTGTTTCTGCTGTTCTGAGAAATAGTCACTAAAACTGGGGCTTTTTATGTGGATAGATTTCAAAATATAGTGAAGTTGAAAGGTGAAAAAAATCCAAAAACTGAGTGAAAGCAACACATAAAAGCAATGCACCTGAGCCAGTTGCAGCAGCTTTTACTTCAAGCCATATGAAATTTGATTTCATGAGCTGGGTAGATGGATAAACTAGGCCATACAATAACATGTGAATCTCATAGCTCATTGCACTTTGATATTTTATTCAGGCAGCAAGAACTGGAGCAAAGCTGCCATATTACAGACATCTACATAGGAGTGCAAGCAAGGAAAGTCAAGAGAATTCAAAGAATGACTTTTTTTAGACAATTAGCCCAATAAATAATTCTTTGGTAAATGGTGGTCCAGTTTAATATATTTATTAAACTGTGGCCACTTTGAGCCTCTGCAAGATGCATGCATGTGGGTACTTAAGTCTCTCTTAGTTTTGGAAAGGAGAATGGATGGAATGAAAGGGGGCTCGCATTGGTTTTTAAAATCTGGCTATTTTGAGGTCAGTGGTGACACAATCTTAAATCTGTAGCTCTCTCTTTTACACCTTGATTCCACATCAAAGAATGCCATTGAATAAGCCACCTCGTTGCATTGTTTGCAACGGTGCTTTGTGAGTTTGCTCAACAAATTTATTAGACCACCACCTGGTTTAGGGTTTATGCCACAGCTGTCTTCATTTAACAGTATTGGTAATTACCAAAATTATTTTTATGTTTCTGTAATGGTTAATCCACCAGTATGCACAAGCTCTAACCATCTAACTAACAGAACTATTGCTATTGCTTACTGAAAGTCATATATTGCCGTCCATTATTTTGTCATGCTCTCGCTGTACCATTGCTTTCACCCCATGTGTCCTTTTTTTCCTCCCCTCTTCTTTTTTGTGTCTTGTTTTATTTTCCATATCTGCTGTGGTGCATCTGTGTTTGTGAGTGGTATATGTGATGCCTTCCATCTCCCACTCTCCTGGCTCCACTCCAATCAGTGTGCACACCTGTGGTTCAACCTCTCAATTTTCTGCAGTATGCCCTCGTCTCCCGTCATTGCCCGCTAGAGCTTTCTGACTGCTGCTGTAGTAGTTATGCTAAGGTCTTGTACTCTGCTTATGTCTTTTGCTCGGAACTAATTGAGCACTGTCATGTTTAGAACTGCAAAACTAGTCCCTGCCCACCCAAGCTTCGACTCGTCAGTTCATGGCAGTCACCTGCATGCCCGCTATCATGCAGGCTGCCACACAACACTCTCTGGCGCTGGCATCAGTCCTCTGTCTGCCTCTCTGCCTTCACAGTCCTTCTCTAAAGAACCATCTCATCCACATCCAGCTACTTAAGCATTCACAGTAAAAGCCTGTTTTGAGTCACTGCCAGTCTGTGCATGTCCTGCCTTTTGGTTCCAGAAATTCTTATTCTCTTAATGTTTGGCTAAAGGTTATCCCTGGATCAGTGTTCTTTATTCTGTATTTTAAAATTTTACCTTACAATAAAAAGACCCCAAAGAAGGCTGTTGTAAAATGATCCTCTGAACATATTATTTCATAGCATTATTTTTATATTTATTTAAACCCATTTGTCTGGAGCTGTTTGGGGGTTTTTGGGTTGCTTTTAAACATTGTCAGGATGGTTCCATTTTTGGGTTAGCATCACATGTTCTTTATTTGTGTGTCAGTGACTGACCTAGCCCTTTTTGTCTTGCAAATGAGTCCTTTTCAAAGGGCATTTTTTCTTTTGATCACATGTCTCCCACAAGGAATTGCCCTAATTTGTATGTCAGCCCGAAACACATAAGAGAATACACTTGTGATTGACTTTTGCTGATGAAAGCAGGAAGTAAGCACTCATTATTAAAAATCAAAGAAAGGATCTCAGTGCCTTCAGTTTCCAAAAATCATTTATATATTTGACCCAGATGACCAGTGGGTCAGATCAGAAAAAGTTAGTCTTCAGTGAGCCTAACCCATCAGCATTAACACGTCAGCACTACTGCATTAAACTGGAGCTGTACCAAAGCCCTTCATTGACCTCAGTTTGATCAAAGACAACGTGGCAGCTACACAACTTTCCAAAAAAAAAATAATAATAAATTGTGTCCCGTCCTTGTCACATTAATTCTGTTATACATTTTGTCAGAGGTGCTGATCCCTTTCAAATCAAAACAGTCTGGCTCTCTGGCATTATCAGCACACTCTGCAGCTGGATTACCTGAAATAAATCTCTGGGTGATTCATTCTAGGACAGGACTAAAAGCCCAGACTTTGTTAGATCAAAGTCAAGCGCACATCAGAGAGTATTTAAACTCATTTCACAGATATGACCTTTTTGGTGCCATTGAGCACTGAGCTTTTTGTGTTTTCACGTGCATTTATGTCTACCAGTAGTCAATACATTAGTGCAGAAAGTGGGAAAAGGCGTGTCAGCAGTTTCACAAAAAACAACGTTTGCTTTTTAAGTATTAAATCCTCAAGGTCCTACTAAACAAAAAATTAGATGTTGCTACTGTTAAAATTAAATCGATTCAAACTTTAAAAGTTTATAAATCAAATACCCACTTAGCGGACTGCGATGAATATCTCTGTTTTACAAGCAGACTAGTGTGAAACGTACGCACACTCATGAATTCTATAAAAGGGAACAGCCCAGGGGAAGAAGTAGCTCATGCACAGTTGTGCCACACACAGGCTTGTGCAGAAATGTTTCTGACATATATTTTTGCTGACAAAATTAGTCATCCACTTTTACTGCACAGCAGATCTTGTAGCTTAAATGTATTTTACATCTTGAGAACATGGTCAACGTGGGTGTAGATTTGGATGGATAACAAAAAAAATTGTGTAAATATGTCGTAAAGCCGTGAACACAGATGGTTAAATTTAGTGCAGGGAATCTGTCTGAGTAGAAAATCCCACTGTAGCTTTGGTGTTTTCTCAGAGCAACTTTAAGTCTTAGTGTCATGCTCTTCTTCCTACAGCCCACAATTGAGATGGCAGCGGGAGATGTGGCTGTAGCAACGCTTCACTAGGTTTACAGAGAGAAAATTCTCAGAACAACTGGGTCCTGGAACAGCCTCATGGGCCACCTAACCACACAAGCACGGGCTGGCCCCCACTGAGCTAATCAACAAAAGACATATGGGGCTACTCTAAAAGCTTTGGCAACAAGAGTTGTTCACCCAAACAGCAGCTGGCTTACTTTGATGTCTTTATGCTGCATCCATGCTGGATACACAGAGCAGGAACATCTTTCGTTAAAAATTCATATGTGAAAATCGCATTTGTACAGCACCAGTCAAAAGTTTGGACACACTCACCCATTCATGACCAAACTCTCGACTGGTACCGTAAATTCTTTAAGTTTGCCTTAGTTTACTTAAAAAAAAAAAAAAACAGGGTTTGGTAAATGATTTTGTCAAATAAATGTAATCAAGTCATGAGATGATTCTTATTGTGGGCAGGAAAGTCTCAATTGCCAATGAAATATTGTACAACTTTATCTCCTTAAGGACAAACAAGAAAAAAATGCCCTCAGACTTAAACGGCTTCACTGGTTTTTGAATTAAAAAAAAACACTCAGAGTTGCTTTGCATCTTAGCTGTGGGCTGATACATCACCTAATGATCACCACATGTGCAGAAAATGTTTATAGTCATAACTATTTTGGTCTGGAAATGGAAAAAGCTCAAACTAATACTAGTACCTCATGATTGCTGCAATTCAGCTATGTTCTCATATGTATATAATTACTTAAGCATGTAATTACTTACTCCATTAGTGCATCATCTATGCTAGAATCAAAAATTATACAAATTATTGTGCAAAACTCTTGAACCACAGCTCGTTTCTTCATATTTTACATATTTAGAAGTAGAATGAAATAAGGTGCAGTGATTTATTGACTTATGTGAATTTTGTGTATGGAAATAGAGTGCATAAGACATAAACAGAGTTTGTACAATTCCAGTAAGCTTGAAAATCAACGTTTTAGCATGACCAGGTGGTCCCAACAAAATATTGACTTTCAAGTATTCTTCAACAGAGCCCGAGCTCTCTGAGGCAAGCCTTTTTTTAATTTCTTGAAGTAGTCTTCAGGAATAGTTCTACATGCTTGAAGGACATTCAAAAGCTCTTCTTTGGATATTGGTTACATTTGGCTCCATTCTCTGTCAAGATGATCCCATTCTGCTTCAGTATTGTTGATGCTCAGGCTCTAGGGAGGCCAGTCCATGACTGATGGTGGTGCATTGTGCTTTTTTATTTCCAGGTATGCTTTCACTGTATTGGCAGTGTGTTTGTGATCATTGCCATGCTAAAAAATAAAGCTGTTGCCATTCAGATGCTTTCCAGATCATGCATGGTGATATTTCTGACTGTACTTCTCTGTATTCGTAATTTTATCAATTTTGATAAGATCTCCAGTTCCACTGGCTGAAATGCAGCCCCAAAGCATGACAGAGCTCCCACCATGTTTGAGCAATGGCCAGTGGTCGATGTTTAAGTGGATTAAAAAAATTTTATATTCCAGGACTGGATTGAAAATGAGTTTTTTTTTAAAAAAAAAAAAAGCATCCAGTATCCAAAGAAACACTCTGGATCCTTGAAAGCAAAATGTAGAAAAGAGGGGTGGCTCAAGACTTTTGCACAGCACTGTATATTTTATATCCATTTTCCACTTTTGCTCATTTGAAGACACAGAAAAATCCAAGCAGAAAATTCAGCTTCTTTCAGTTTTTATAGTAAAATTGTTCAATCTCCCTCACTTTGGTGCAGACAGAACTTTAATATAACCTTAATTATGAACTTAATTATATAATTATAATAATAGTTATATAATTAATGTATTGCTTTGATTTTTTCCAGCCCCACCCAGATACATTAAACAGTGATGATGGTGATAATCTTAGTTTATGTGTTCACTACACAGAAATAGTGTAGTGTTTTTATTGTAATTGTAAGCATATTTGTCTGTTAATATTCTCATGTACTGCATCCTTGTGCCCAAGTATGGCCTCTCACAGCCAATGAATGCTCAGTTCTGTTAGTAAAAGAGCTAGTCTGTTTTCTGATTATTAATAAAGCTCTGCAGCGTTCTGTCAAGACATTATTGACATCTTTATTTCTTGCCAATATTTTCAATTGTCCCTGAGTTCAGATTGCCTGCAGCCGCTGACATTAAAAATTAGGGTTTCCTGTAAAACAAATAAGAGAACAAATAGTACTTATTTTATTTTAGTGTCACTCATTATCATGTGTAACACTTTCTATTACAGTATCTACCTAAAAAAAAAAAAACAGCTGCAGAATAAGAGGCTGAGCAACCTTGAATAGTTTCATGAAGAATAGCTCATTTAGTTTTGAGGCAAAATGAAGCAAAGACCTTGGAGCAGGTAATAGGAGGCAACTCAAGGTTACTGAGCACTCGTATAAGGTTCATCACGGTACTACACACAGTACTGACAAGTTGCAGAATAAATCCCTTATGAAAGGAGAAACAGAGGAACTATTACTGGCACTCTATTTCACTTTTGATGCTTCACTGAATTTCAGAAATGAACTAATGAGAATGATCACATGGGTGCGTACTGAACGTGGTAAGTATTATGTCTGACTTGTTTATACCCCATACCATATGTTCTTTTCAAATGTGCTCAGTACTTGGGATTATTTTTACAGGCCGAATTTAAAGTTAAAAAAAAACAGCTTTTCTCAGTTGAAAGTAAGTTTTCACACACACCAGGAGGGAGACAGCGAGACCACAACCAAATATTATTCCTTGTTGTTTGTTTTGCTTCATAGTTGAATATGCAGATTTGGAAGGTTAAAGGGAAAAAAAGGAAGCGTGTGACAACATGCCAAAGGCCACTGAGCATTATTATTTATGGCAGTTTATTGCTGGCAAAACTGATCGATTCAACATCAGAAGACTGAAGAAACCAGCAAATACTCACATCTGAGAAGTGGAGACCAGAGATGTTTCGCTAAGTTGCACACAAGCGCTAGAATTTGATGATGAGTAATGAATAAAGTAAGCACAATCAACTTCCAGTTTTCATAAAAACATGAGTAGCAACTTCACTGGACACGCCTTGTAAGTACCACACAATGAAAATTTGCTATGAAAGGGAGATCGGGTAAGACTGTCAGTGTGTCTCCTTTTGTTTAGCAAGGACGACTGAATCTCTTAAAAAGCCTTGAGTAATGACCACTGAAGCAGACAAGCCAACGGAGCCCAAGGAAGAGATACTGGGTAATCTTTTACTCACAGCTGTGGCTCTTAAGCGTTCTTGTTTTCCTCCATGCCCTCTTGACATATTAGCTATAACCGCAAATGCAAACATTTTCTTGCCTGTTTGCCATCAAACTCTCAACCCTCACAGCGGTGCTGAAGCCAGCTGGTGAGAGAAAATTAGCAAAAAGCCTCGTACTAACACTGCGTCCTTCAGGGAAACCAGGACGGCATGAGGAGGATAATGAGAATATTACCCAACACTACACAAATGAAAAGCATGCAAGTGCTGCCACGTTTTATAACCACCTTATTCAAGTCTAATCACTGCTCAGTGAAATAACAAAATTGACTTTTCAGTCAGCCCATTATTACAATCAAGGATTTTATTCGTCTTGGTCCTGTAGCCTTTTAAACTTTACTTCCTCCGTCTCTTTGTTCCACACACAAAACTGTACTCAGATCAGTCACAAAACTGAAATCACCGACAGGTGAATTAAATCCCAAAGATAATCTTGTTATAGTACAATGTTCATCAGCAACCACAACACTGACGTACACCAAACATTGCAACACCGCTCCCTGACAGAAGGTGCTTCTCTACTGCCCATCACAATTTGCAGAAGCTAATTAGGACTGCTTCAAGGAACAAAACAAAGAGCTGAAGGCATTTACCCAGAAATATTCCATTCTGATTCAGATTACGGGAAAATTATGGCAAAAAAATATCCCAAGCACAATTACTTTGGTCAATATTGAGATCACACATATTTAACACCAGAACTCACAGACTTGTCTTTTAAATTAATTTGATTTCCATGAGCTTTATTTGTAATTAAGCTAAAAAAATTGAATAGTGTGAACTGAATTAAACCAAAGACAGAAGGGACACAGACCTTTATGAAGGGACAAAAAGAAAGGAAAGACAACAAAAACATTATGGCAAAACAGAACAACATGTTTTATCTTCATTATCTTGTATTAATAACCAATGGAAGCCAAAAATGTAATTGAAATTAAAATTTGATTAATTGCACAGCTCGATCGGATGTGCTGCCAACATCCAACGCTGACAGGCTGATTTAGTGTATATGTATATCCAGCATGTTTTGGAAAAGCTTACTCTCACCCACACGAAACAGATTAACACTCCGTTTTTGTTACAATGTGTTTAAAATCTTAAGATGGTTTTCGCTGAATATAGATAACGTTTTGTCTATTATATGAAGTCATATTTGTTTTGTGGTTTAATAATTTTTGTCTAACATTAACCAAATGTTAAAATTATATGAATTAAAGGTGTATAAGCAAACATATGGTATATACCCACCTCTGTACTGGGGGATTCACTATAGAGTAAATCTGTAAAAAGAGCCTGATACATATCAGTGTCACAGATTTTCTTTTGATGGATTCAGCAGTGCTACACAATTTTCTTTGTTTTTAGACACATGGGCATTTTCTCACTTTAGACAGCAAAGGGAAAATGAGAATACAAAATGAATATCCCCGATACCTCAATAGCTAGTTATTTTTTTCACTTACGCATGCACAGCTCAAAATAGTAACGAACTGGCTCACAATTCAAAGTGTGATGACAGTTATGAACTACAGGGAGATGCATCTCCAGAAGGAGACAGTAAGAAGGATGCAAGGTTAACTGACAATTTTTCATGGGTGGCAGTCGCACTGCAGGAGTCCCAGTGGTATACCACTGAGAAAACTGTTACCTCTGTTAACAGGGACCGAGATTTTAAAGCGTTTTTAACAAGAAAGCTGGTCCATCCTCTGAGTTTGGATGTGTGAAAATGCCACTATGAGATGGAGTGGGGAAGATGAGGGTGGAAAATGAATGAGGCATCTACCAAGACACAAAAACAACACTGACATGAATATAGTTTTTTTTTTTTAGGAGATAGGAATGGGAATTTGTCATTTGCTTTCTAATGATAAAATGAAAGTGTTTGGACAGAAGAAAGACTTTTTGGGTGAAGACAGGGGTGGGAATGAAAATAAAAATAAGCAGCAATAATAATATTCTTTGCAGATATACATATTATTTGGTAGGTTAAAAATGTCTCTTGTACTTCAGCGTGGCATGTATGGAGTGTAAACCAGTGTTGAGTATAAGCTGGTGCTGATTGGACCCCCTCTGAGACTTGATGTGCAATGGCTAGTGAAATGTTTGCAACACATACTGTCCTGAATTTGCTGATTGAACCTCTTACTCAGTCTCACCGTGGAGAAGGGGATCAAAGGTTTCAGAGGGCTGGATTCGCAGTAGGAGAGATATTTTGCAGAGACCTGTGGTGCCGTCATCAGACATAGCAAAGAAAAAAATAGCACACATTGTGGCAGTCACATGTGCATGATTCTCTGCATGGGAAATTGCACATGAGATAGATTGCATCAGTAAGCTAAGTGCCTGAAATAAGACATTTTGTGCTTCGGAAACACCTAAACAAGTAAACACAACAGTAATATGACTGTCCACATGTAATTACCTGCAATTTCTTTTCAACGCTTTAAGAGGTAGGAAAATTAGCTTCGCATTAATCCTCCTACATCTGAGGACATGACAGCTCACAGACAAGAAGATGCAAAACAGCCACTACAGTCATTTAGACTGTCATTAAACTTAAGTGAGTCATTTGGTCATGCTGTGCAGTGAGTAAGCTTTTGACAAATAAAGGAGGATTTCTTTTACACGTTGGTAGTCACACAACCAATCCTCCTGAGAATAAGCACTGCATTTTGAAAATTATGCCCATAGGTGTGTCTGCCACCATAGAATCTAAAACCATTTTTAATAGGGGACGTCAGAAAGAAGTGTACTAATGCCAGTTTCATAATTAATGACAATGCCTGTCTGTGTTTACCCACCACCTTATATTAGTGTCATGTTTGCCTCTGGAAGATAAAGCACAGAATTAGCTCTGATTTAAAATAAAGCGACAAGCTGCAGGCCCAACATGCAACACTACATCAGCTTCACTCTCCACTGTCAGCCTGAACCTGATACACGGCGCGGCACTGATATGTCTCAGACTTTATTAACCGTGAAAAGAGAATCAATAGAGCTCCATTGTAGACACAGCTGCCCTGATTTTGATGTGTGTTGACTAGGAAGGTACATTATGTGCTAACAGGGCGCCTCCTATGCGAGAATGAGCTCACCCTCACAGGGAAGAGGTGAATTTACAAGAACAATAGGAGCGATTCACTGAATAATTAAAGTTACACTCTGGGTGAACAGAGAAAGCACACAGGTCACACTTTTTCTTTTTTTTTTTTAAAACTTCCCAATCCTAGTGCTTCAGTACTGGTGCCACTCTTCTGTACTGAACAGCTTGTCTTGCCTGAGGCTTCTTGATAGAAAGCTCATCATATAGTAGTTAGAAAGCAGACCATATCCAACAACTGCAGCCCAGCAGTGGTGATTCTCACCGCTGAAAAACTGCACTGCAAAAAAAAAATGTGAACAGAGGAAAGTTTAAAAATGCATAAATGCTCTTAAGTCACTCTGCGCAGACATTAATATTTATACCAGATGAGAAGGGAAAGAATTTATAGCTACTTACCTGAACTGCCCCGCTAAGCCTCTTAAACTTCAAATTTTTTGTAAAAGAATTGCAACATTTTGCCTATCTTACACTTACTCAGCTGTTCATTTGAAAGTCCCACAGAAAACCTACATGGTTTCACACAAGAAACAGCTTTTATAACTTATACTGTTTAACAACTGGGAATACAAAGCACGGGGGATTCGCCTTAAAATATCCTGGGTCATTCATTTCTGAATGCAGAAGCTGGCTGTTGGACATACCAGGCAAATGGAGGTGAATCTGTTGTCACTTTGACCACTTGGTCAAAGTTACTGACTTTGAAATGCACCTTGTTTGGCTTTTGTTTGCAAAATGCTGTGATGTAGTTTCACTGAGTTTTCACTGAGGTAATTTTTTGCATTTGTTAATTAACACCTGCTCATGGGATGTTAGGACCTACTTCTATTCTTAGTCTGACCTATTTTGTGGTTTCTAATTTGTATTTATCCCTGACTGCAAATGAGGGCTGCTAGTGTGGCCTGGGAGGATCAGAGTTCTTCACTTCCATGGTCTCTGGTGTCACATCACTTTGCTGTGAAAACATGCAGAATCCTGAGTTTTAGGTATCAGTTGTGAAGAGTTTTACAATGGGTCCCCTGCTGTGTCGAACCACAATCGATTAAGTGTTCTGCTTTACTTTCTTTAATAGTGTGAGCTTGAAACAATGCATTTATTGTAGCATGTTTGATATCCTAAAAAACTGAAATTGGAATATTTTATGACATGACAAGAAAAAAAAAAGATTTGTTTACATAGCTAAAATAATCCAAGCATTTCTAAGCTTATTAGCTGCACATGTCACACGTCAAATCTGTGTTAAAAATACAACAATGCATGTAATTATAAATGTTGGTGACAGTAGAAGAATAAAACCTGTAATCTGTGCTGTCACATGAACCAATCCCTGTTATTAACTTAATCATCAACTCATTCATACAAGGGTAAAAAAAAATAAAATATTCTGCAACCAGCTTCTATTTAAATTCTGAACTGCACATGTGTTCAATGCAACAAATTTTCCAAAAATATTTTATTTACTCTTTGATTGTTGCATTCATTCCTTTTAGCCTCAATATCTAAACCTCAGCCTGTCAAAAAAATTATATATGATTCACTAGGGTGCTATCAAATAAAAGTAAACTGGAAAAAGTGTCTTGATATAAGCTTTTCACACCAGTGGAAAGAAACAATAGACACTGAGGCAGTACTAAGCACCAGCATAGCAAAGTTGAGTGAGAGGTGATGTGGCAGGCAGAAGGATGATTGTGGGTGTGTACTGGAGGTTTAGTGGGTAATGACACTTTACCCGAGTCTATTATAGCGATAACAGTTGCGTTAAATGAAAAATCCAGATTTGGGCTGTTGCTTGGTGCAGGGCCGTTATTTGGTGAAATGAATGGTGTTTGTTTTCTGAGTGCAGTAACAAGTTCATCTGTCTTATGACTAACACGGGAGTTACATAAAGTGACAGCGCTGGTGCGGCAGGGCTGTGATATGCTGTTCTCAGCTCTTAGCTAAACTGTTGGCTGACACAGATTAGTTCAGAAACTGCTCAGCTTGTCAAGCCAGCAGATTAAAACCATCCTCTTAGCGTATTGTTGGAATCAGAAGCAAAGTGAAAAGTATTATTCTGAAAGTCTTCCCCCCCCACCAACCTGAAATTGACCAGATAAGTCATTTCTGCAAGCTGTGATGCATTTTCCAGTTAAGCAGTCTACAGGGGCTGTGTTAATAACTGTGTGATCCAGGGTGACATCCAGGACACCCAGGTGGTGGGCAGGGGTGGGTGATAGAGCCTCAAAAGTATATCACAATATTTCAAGGACATTTGCCATAATGAAAAAAAATACCTAACATTGTTGCAATTGGTGATTGCAGCTTAGAGGCAAAAGCATTTATTAGTGCAAATAAAATAATGGGCATTTTCCATCCTTTTTTTCCAATAAGCTACCGTCATTGATGACAGACTACCTAACTTGAAGCATGAATCTACTGAAATGAGGTGCCAGCAGCAGCATTATAGTGCAATAGTAGTGACACAGCATTCTAGCCAGTGAAGCAGCATGAGCACAAAAGTAGCCAAAGTGGTGTTTTTCCTGGAAATTGCTTAATACTTAACTTTAACAATAACTAAAGTAACTTAACTTTGTAGCTGATCAGGAGCTGCACGATATTGTTATATAATAAAACCAAAAATAAAAAAATATATTCTACCTGGGATGTTGTATCTTGAGTCAAGGTTTTTTTAATCAGTTGCTTAAAGTCCTGATTTTCCACCATGTAACCACATCAGTAATGTTTGCTCTTCCTGTCATATGGAGTGCAGCTAGGGGGTGCGACTAGCAAGGTCTCTGGAGAGGCTTGGTTTGTCCATTTGATTACTTTTGGGCCATCCATCACCTGCTGCTCGCCTCCTTGTATGCCTTGTTGGACTCTATAGTGTGTTTTTGCCTCAAGTGGTGAAACAAGTGTGTGGTTCCTGCTGAAGTTTTCACCTCTAGAAAGACCAGTTTTCATGACTATTTTGCAAAGTATCTTAGTGTGTTGGAGGATGTTCGAGTAGCTCATTTTTTCCCCCTTAATCTTAATGGGGGCAGACCTGCAGCTCTGACTGTCAGAAACTCTGGGCTTGTCGTGTTCTTGCATTCATTAGCAAACGTAAACGCATGGCGTTGCTATACAAGCGATATCACAATGACACTTTTTATCATGTAAAAATTTATACAGGTATTATGACGGACAATATATTATGGCTCAGCCACAGTGGAGCCTAGAGAATGATTTTTTTACCCACATCATGGTCTTTTTGTCACCCTAACCAAGCAATCTTTTGATGAAAAGCTGGACTATTAACAAAAACAGAAGTATACGAGTAACAGCAAATTGTGAAACTGGCTCCAGACAAAACTCAAACCCCAGTCTCCCCGTTAGAGGTCGGGCATGTGAATGTTGACTTTGGAAAACCTTTTAAAACATTCCAATACTTTTAGGAGCACATGGCTTGTTTCTGATTGCAGGACAAAACAACCAACACAACTTTTTAGCTGGACAGCTTTGTAGTTAATCTTGTTGGGCCCTATGGCATAAATCTCAGCAACAGTCACCTCAAGGTGCTTTACACTGTAAGGTAAAGATTCTGCAGTAATACAGAGAAAGCCCCAACAATCAAACAACCTGCTATGAGCCAGCACTTGGAAAAACTCCCTTTAAACAGGAAGACACTTCCAGCAGAACCAGGCTCATGGAGGGGCAGCCCTGTGCCACAGACCAGATCGGGGTGAGGGGAGGGATACAGGATAAAGGACAAAGGGCTTGGCAACAGTATGAATTAAATTAAAAGAGAAAAAGCTTGAAACTTTTAATTCCAATGGGAGCTTCATCGAGTCAGTATACTGATTGTTACTGGACTCATCTATATATTTTACTAGTGGTCAATAAAAAAAATTTGAACATTTGACTAATTTAATAATAAAAATATGCAAAATTAAAGTAGTAGTCGTTTTGAAAAAATGCTCCAACCTGAATGACCAAACAGTCACTCTAGGATATGGACACTTTTAAAGAAAGAAAGGAAGCAAACGTTTGTCATAATGGTTGTTTGAATAAACATGTTTATGGTTTAAATTAACTCTAATATTTAATAAACATTGGCTTTTTTTTTGGCGTCAACTGGAAAATTAATATTGGTTTGGCTTTGTTACCGTTATTAAAATAATACACGCATGTTTGAGGCTAAAAGCAGCACAGTGTATGATTTTAAATTAATGAAACACACAGTGGCCTCTGGTATTAAGGTGCAATGTTTAGTTGACCCATTCATCCACCCTGACCGCGTCCCAATGCAGACTTCCATTGTTACGCCTCACTCCCTATATCGGCCACTAGAGGGTGCTGCTATGATAACAGTAACAACAATGGTTCTAATCTTCTGCATAAACAACCTGTGGCTCAGTTTTTATTGGCAGATACAGCAGATCATTTCTCTCTCGCTCTCTTTCTCTCCTGCAATATCAGTGTGATGTCAGATTGTCCAGTTGTCTAATGCAACAATCCAACTTCACTCAAGTCAAATCAAAACAAGAAATGTCTCACATGTATGAAAGTATTTTACAGAAGCTGGGATTTAAGTGATTTAAGGTGTATTTGCCCTTTAAGTGATGCGCACACAAGCAGCTCATCCAGTAACAGGAGGTGTAATAATGATCACTGTCTGCGCTGCTTCACACCAGAACCGGGGGGACTAATAACAAGCTGTTGAAAAAATGACCAAATTAGGCTAGAAATGAACGTTCATAATATGGTAGGCTAAATGAGAGATCATTACGCGTGTAGATTTGTTTGTTATTGCTTTTACTGACGGGGCGGTTCTTATATTTGCAGCACAAGCCATTTTTGCCATTAAGTCCTGCTGTAATTAACACACCTGCTGATATTACGCGTCTTTATTTATTTCTTTTCCCATAACTGTCGAAACATTTGCGCACAACATGCCCCACAATTCTCCACACAAATACACGTTAAGCAACTTTTGCCATGATGAAAACGTCTTACTCGTTGTGTTGTACTTCACCCCATTAATGTACTCAGGGCAAGGTCTCTCTACAATCCTGCCACTGCTGCTCCGCGGCCAGCAGGTTCCAATCTCATCGGTTGTGGCATTGCAATATAAACCTTTTGGGGGAAAGACATTTAAAAGAGGGGGGTAAAAAGTCGACGCTTAGCTTTCTTTTTCAAGGTGCAAAAGCAAAACATCTCAATACTAATCAAGGAAAATGAAGCAATTCAATCTTACCATCAACGCTCAGCAAAGACAATGAAGCGTTTTCCGAAAAAGTGTCCTGGAAAGCCTCCATTAAACTACAATTTAGGTCCCCGAGCTCTCCGAATATGATCTCATAAATAGTAGCATCCATAGTGCAAGCGGCCACTTTTAGCCTAAATAATGTGAGATTGATTTCAAGTCCGAGAGGAGATGGGCACTCTGAGCCCGGCTCTGTTCGTGGGCATGTGAATCGGAGAAACGGTAAAGACAAGTGGAGCGCCCGGCGCGCCTTCTGGGGAGCGCGCTCCTGGCCAATCACAAACGCGCTCCGCTCGCCCCTCCATGTGAAAGACAGCCGTCACACCGCGCTGACCAGATCATGAGCTTTGCTACTCTGACATTTCACACCTGCTTCCCACCTGCCATGTTTATGTATGAAGAAAGAAGTGCCTGCGTTAGGAATTCAAAGCAGCGTGTGTGGGCGAGATTTGGAATTTGGAGTGAAATGTGCAGCCAGGTTAGGTGTTGGTGCCAATGAAACTTGGGGAAAATTCAAAGGAAATTAAAGGAAAAGAAATGCAACAGAAAGCAGCCACA
>VUQK01015778.1:0-14248 GCA_015106715.1 Bujurquina vittata
GAAATTAGACATGCATGTTCAGCTCTTTGTTTCATGAAAAATATTGTCAAAAAGTATTGAAGAAGACTGAATTCATTTCATTTGATAGGCAACTCAATGCATACAGATGTTGATAAAACTACTTATATGAACTATTATATATATATATATATATGTTAAATAGTTGCACGTCTAGACCTTGGCCTTGCGAAATGTTGTCAGACTAGACCTCTTTAAATTTTTATTGAATATCCCTGTTGTAAATCAATCTATCACAGATGGAGCCACAACCAGTCAAATAGTCTCTAAACACCAAATTTTATGTAGAAATCCTGTTTTTGATAACGGGAACGTCACAGCACCACAAGGCGTTTTACAAATCCTCCATTTTTTAAATCTCACTTATCACATAAATCACCTCCAACCACCACATTCAGGACATTTCCGCTGGTCTTTAAGTAACTCCTAACGTCTCAGTGACCTCACCTGTTGGCTTTATCCACCTATTTTAAATATTTTATGGGTAAACTCACCAGATGTGGGTCCAGCAGTGGGACTAGAAGCAACTTCCGCATCTGGTTTCATTGTGGGACGTTGTACGGGGCTTCCAAGCGACACCACCAGGGCTGGACCTGCAGGTGGAGGATAATGTTACTGGTCCATCCACTCATAGACAGGCTGGGCTCTTTAATGTGCTTCAGACACATTTGCTAACATTTTTTTCTTAAAGCTCTCTAAAAGGACAAACATGTTTCACAGAGATGGAGTGACTTGACAGAGGTACGCCTACCTGGCTGTGCTGTGTTGCTGATGGACCTGGGGAGGGCAGCTGGGGTGTGGACTAAAGCTGAGGGGGTCTCTGGTTTCAGGGGTGGAGAACTGGGGCTACTTTGTGTCTGTAAAAGGAAAAATAAGAGCACTGCCTGAAGTCCAACCATGATCTCCATGATGCACCAAATCATGGCTCAGGTCACGTCTGTTAATAAAAAATGTCATGAAGAGGCTGGAGTGCATTTCTTACTGAATACTATGAATCAGAAACAAGTGTTACCCACATGTTGCTCTGGCCTCATGACACGGTGGGATCCAGACTTGAGCTCTTACACTGAACTCACCGTTTCCTCTGTTGCCGCCTCCGTTGATCTCCTGGTCCCAACCTCCCCTCCCTGGCTCACGTTCCCCATAGAGGAGGCTCCTTTCTGGGAAACACTGCTCTCTGTCGGCCCCCTTTCTTGACTGTCTTCTGCCTTTGATTGGTTGACGTGGTCTTCTCCTTTCAAAAGCAGCTGATCAGTCTCCACCTCTGGACTGACTCCTCCCTTTTCCTCCTGGCTTCCTTCAGAATACTCCACATCCAGCATCCCAGGGTCTGAGAAGCCCCGCTGGGGCCCATCAAACAGAGTGAGATCCTTTAGGGCTTCCAGGTCCCCGGGGGCCTCAGAAGATCGAGAAAGGGACCTCCAGCGGCCACCATACGGCTCCCCCCTCACCAGAGACTGAAGCACCAGCGTCTGCGGAGATGCCCGCCGCAGGAAAGCAAGGAATGAGTCAACGCCAGGTGTCTGTCGGGGCTGACAGTTCTCCCTCTGCTGGCAGCTCAGGACATAGCAGCGGCCCTTGAAAAGCCAGGCCAGATCGTAGCCGGGTAGGTCACAGCATGCTGCCACACACTGCGGCAGAGACACCACGCCGGGCACCCGCAGTATACCACTGCTCTCCACTGAAGGAGACACCACGGCCTCAGAGAAGGTCGCCCCCTGCCAGCACTGAGATGCTACTGCAGCTGCAACAGAAAGAACAGGCTCGGTTACCTTGAGCTGGGTTTAATAATCTGACTCAGACTCAGACTGCGAGACAGTGTGAACGAAATGTAGTTTCTCAGGTCTCTGTAAGGTTTAAACATAAGATTAGAGTAATAAATAAAATAGAATTTAAACAAGTACAGAAAAATAAAGAATAAATAGGCAGCTAAACTAGGGCAAGTAAAAACAATAAAAATACACTAAACTAAAAATAAAAACAGGTATAGCATAATTCTACTATAGCAGCAACAACTTGAAATGGTGTTAAGGTGCAGATGTGAAAACAAATAACAGCTGAGTAGCAAGATCTGGGCTTTATTTATTATTTTACTTTAATAAATTCAAGAACTCAAGAACTGCTTCAAAAACATCCTTTAAAGCTTCCTGATCTTGAAGCAACACTGCCCCACTCAAATCTTTTTAAAAAATGTGCAGGTCAAATTTACAGTTTTATTTTTCATTAAATGACCAAAAACAGCCCTTCATCAAAGTCTCTGTGATGCTTTTACATCCTTCCATCGCTGGTTTGTCTGACGCAGTGATAGCACATCAAATACAAGCTGCTAATGCGCCTGAAAAAGGAACTTTTCTTTCAGTTTCCTCAGTCTCAGTTTAAATGTCCTGATTTCCTGATCTCTTTGTACAACTTTCTCGTTATTTGAAGAAAAGGAGGCGTGGCGTTATACAGATTGTGATCATCATTCTCAGAATTTTGGTATGAATCTGATTCACAAACAGTTCAAAGAGAAATAAGCAGCAGGTGAGCATGTTTCATCAGTCTGACGGTATTTTATGCCCGTTTTGTGCAGTTTCTAAGCACTCAAGCTCAGGCACTGAGTGAAGCAACTCTGCCATAAATGAATGAACTGAAGTGTGTTAAACAGTCTGGGGGTCTGCATTTGAAGGTCTGACACATTAACTGTTTTTTTTTTGTTTTTTTTTATTTACTTTTGGATAAGACACATACGCTGGTGACAGTACAGCAACCACACTAGCTGATGTCCATGCAGCCGTAATCCAAACCGCTGGAATCGCTCTCCCGCCTAGACATCAGGGTGACCCAACAAAACAAAACAAATCAAATGCTGCTTCTGCCAGTTCCGTTGTTTCCCTCCTGATGAGGATGAGGAACAATAGAACGGTAAAAGAACAATCGAACGGTAGGACTTGTGGAAGACAAAGAAAGGAATAGTTAAATAAATAAACCAGGAAAAGATTTGTAATTCCCTCACTCCGAGATCCCTTTATCTTGCTTCCCTCCCTTGTTAGAGTCTCACTCTGGCCTCGCAACACGTTTGTAGTCAATATTTAAACAAAGTTGGGTCTTAATGCTCTAATATACTGTGTCCACTTAAACCAAAAATCTACAAACTTGTTTGTAGTTTCAAAGTCATTGTGAGTCTCTCCATCACAAATATTTGGTATTGGTAGGAATCTGTCAATTCCTTAAATCTCTTATCATAGTGGTTAGGTAGAAATTCACTGTCATAGGCACACCACCGTAGCACCATCTCTGCTTTGGTAAGGTTGTTGTTAACTGTTTTTGATATTTCAATGTCCACATTGTTGGGTTTCTAAATGATGTTTTACCTTCCACAGCGTGCATCAGTAGCAGAAATATTTTCTCCCACATCCTTGTTCCTTCAGCCTGAAACAAACAATCACAGCCTCAAACACAGGAAATCATCAGTAAACAGACATAAACCTGCGGCTTCTGTCCTCATCACACACCTGAAAACGAACCCTATCGGCGTGGATGCGCAGTCAGATCTTCCCTGCCAGTTTCAGCACCGTCACGCTGGACAGCGCCACCAGGTGCCCCGCCCAGCAGCACGAACCCGCCACGCTGTCACTGAAAACAAACGCACCGTCGGACAAAAAAAATCTAATTTTATTTTAATGATCTTCCGAAAAACCAAATCTATCATCTTAACTGCAGCTGAAACCACAAAATCAAACCCCAGCCGTCATTACTGGTTGTCTCACGATCCTCGGGGCAGCCTTTAATCCAAAGTCCGTTCAAAACACTAGAAGTTAAAGGTTTCGTCCTTTATAAGTACACATTTATAAGATATAAAGCGTTACTCATAATTCACGCACCCATAACAATCACTCTTTCATTCGGCACAGGTTTAGCCCACTACATGATAAACCTTCCGCTAAAAATTCAAACTTTTAAGGCCGTTTGAGGGAAATCTGATAAATATTAAAAAATAAATCTGGAAGGAACACAAAAGCACTTAGAAATGGAGCCGAAATGCGGCACTTTGTGATGGAAAACTGAATTTATATCCATTATTTGATTTTCTGTCTTTTGCGAATAGAAAACGCCAAATTTAGGGATTTTTAAACGGAGACCTGTGTGCGCGGTGAAGGCTAACGACGAGAAACAAGAAAACACCTGCCATCAAAGGTCGCCATTTTTAACATTTTACAGCACCGAGTTGGAATAAAGCTCCGAAATATTCGCCGCTTGAACCAATTAAAGCGTCCTCATGCCGTTTGGTGATTATTAGTAACCTGGTTTAACCCACCTGGTCTCTGCCGACCCGGATCTCCCAGCAGGCCTCTCCGCTCCTCAGTGGTCCTCCTGGGCGGGCCTAGTCAGCCTCACGGGCCTCATACTGGACTCACTGGTGGGGCTTCTGCCACACACATTTACCTGATTTTACCGTGATGCCGAGAAAACACGAGCCACGCATCCGGTCACAGCTTTCAAAATAAAAACTTAAAAAATACGAGCTTTTCAAAATAAAGGGTTATTCAGCAGCATGTCGGGAACGCTACAGGGAGGAGCTTAAACCAGAGTTTATGGACATTATAATTCCCTTTGAAAGCAAGTTCACGCACTTCTTTTCTGCAACACATATTCTGTTTAAGATTAAATCAACTGCACTGAGTCATAATACCAAAAGGTTAATACGAGATTGAGGCTTAAAGAGCATCACTAGGGGCGTGGTCTCTTTGACTGACAGGCGGATGGTGACACAGGTGGCCTTAGCGGCTGTCTGCTCAGCTTCACCTGAGCTGGACCTCTGCCGAGTTTGTGCTGCTAGAGCATTTTTTAATGACCAATAATATGGCTGGTGTGTGGTTCATTAAGGCTGAACTCCAGTTTTACTGAGTGACGTCCAACTGGAGGTGCAAACTGCTCGGTTACATCACTCAACATTCATATAAAGAATCTATGAAAATCACATCAAAATAATCAAATCCATAAATCAAACATTTCTGCAACCTCACCATCACTTTTATTTCTTGTTTTCTTAAAAAAAACACATTTACAACTGAAATCACAGCCATTTATAAATTACAACAGCAAACACAACATCAGTTTAAATACAGCTGACAGGAACCGCAGGGGTCAGCTGGCTGCAGTCACCGAGGCGTCCCTCACACACACTCCTAAGCAGACGTCCTTTTGCATGTAAAATAAGTTTAAACATACACAGTTTGAATTTTCGGTTTGGCTCCGGGCTGCTCGGCTGCAGCAGCTACAGATTTATTCATGAAACGGATTTGAAGGAAAAAAAATCAACGTAAACTTATTTGAGTCTCATATCCAACCCCACAGTGTCCCATGTTCACATTAAATAAAGTTCCAATTATGGGAAAACACAGGTCAAATGAATTCCCCTGAATGCAGGTTTATTCAGCTCCCTGCTCATCTGCAGGCTTCTGGAAGTTGTCCAATTAGAAGAAAGCAAGTATTTTGTGAGGGAGCTGGGATACAGGAGGATTATGTTTGAACTGAGAATCATGAAAAGCTGTTCTCTGACAATAAAAGTTGGAAATAACAGAAGGTTCAACAGTGGATGAATAGTTGCTGGTTTGATTCCTGCCACTGCTGCCGAGGCGCCCTGGAGCAAACTGTTAGCTCCATGTGTCAATTGACAAACAAAGAGGCAAAACAGGAAGGTGAACGTGCATCAGATCACAAACTGAGCATGCTCCACAGCGCTGCTGAGCGTCTGGTTCAGGACGATAAACAGTGAGTTCTATTCTTGAGCAAACTGACCCGAGATTAGAGTTAGAATCAGCAGCTGTGATTGGCGGTTTATGAGGAAGCTCGAGGTGCTTACAGGAGCAAGAAGGCGACACCTTCAAGGGAAACCTTTCCTTAAATCGGACAGTTCGAAATCTTTTCAGTTTTCAGCCACTTGTCGTCCCAAACCAGACGCTCCGAGCTGGAAATGACGAAGCTTTCGAGCATCAACACACAACAGTGTCCATTAAATCCCTCCAAAAGTTCCTGTTTCTTTTTGCTCCTTTAAATCAGCTCCATAAAAAGCTCTGCCTACTGCTGTAACCCTGCCCTGCATTCAGCTGCTCAAACTGCTGGAAAATAACCCGTTTAACAGCCTCTCTGCTTTATTCAAGCCATAAATATCTACACTTTGTTATAGTACAGACTTTACATTTTTAGACAGCAGTTACCATCATTCACGTCGTTATTACATAAACCAGAAGTCATCACGTCTCCGTCTGCTCTCCAGAGAGAAACTCTGGATGAAGAAATTTAAGATTTGTTAAAAAAATCAAATAATTGTTTCAATTAATGCCAGATTCTTCCATTGACTCCAGTGTCCTCCCACCATAAATAATATATGAAGGACCAGGCAGAGATTATGAGAAGTTTAGGAAACTTCTTGTATTGCTATCTTGATTCTCCTAGGAAAGATTTCTACCTTCCTCTATCTGGAGATCAGGTAGAGGAAGGTAAATCTGAGTACTAAAACTGAATCTGGGCCATGCCGGTTTCCATGAGAAGGGTTTATTTAGTCTAACTGACTGACTTCTTCTGGTTATTCCAAACCTAAACTGGACTTCTGGAAGAAGTAGAAGCAAATCTTTGTAGGTGGGCGGCGCCGCCATCTCAGTCCTTTATTATTCAGGGAGAGTTAAATTTGGTGATGGCAGGTGTTTCTTTCTTTCTTGGATGATCTGAGAGGATATTATTTTTACATTTTGTACTTTGACCTCTGTGGTCACGTCAAAAGATTCAGACTCTGAAGAACTCAGATGAGCCAAAGTTTTGGGGGTGGGGTGGGGGGTTCTGATTCCTGTTTGGTCATTTCTGTGATTTCTTGATAACAGACGCTGGTTTTTGACTTTAATCCCTTTTAAAAACTCAACCAATCATTTTACTGCAATCGTCCTTAAAACCAGACAAACAGATGACCACACGTTTGAGGCTTCTTCTTGTGCCGTGCTCGGAGTGACGTCTTGACCCTTATTCGACCTTTTTCCTATAAAAAAAAAGTTCTACATGTCCTTTTCAACCACGCTAAAAGAGGCAAAGCACACGTCCTATAACTGTGAAGCTAAAACTCTCCCACTATAAGTCCTTGTCACCATGCAGTGCATTTTAAAACAGTTTACATGACAGAGCCCACCCCGAGCGTCTAACCACCCCAAGCCCTCGACGCTGCTCTATCACGGCTCAGTATGCTGTGAAAAAAGTGCATTTCTTGTCCCCTGCTGCTGCCGGATCTACTTTCAGGATCTTTGATGGAGGTGTAGAGCGGCTGGATTCACACCGACGAGGCAAACGAAGGTATAGAGGACAGGAAGGAGCGCGGCACTCCGACGTCCACCAGGATGCAGCAGAGAGGTGAAGAACACGAGCGGGTGAAGGCAGCAGGGATCCGGGGAGTCACCGTTTTCCCTTTGACGGGATGAATGAGGACAGAGGAAGTCACTGGGATTTGTTTCCTCAGCATTCGAGAGGCGGGTGGAAGCTACGCCTGCAGTCGACAGCCTTCGGGCTGGGAGGCTGGGCTCGCTTCTTACGCAGCTCCTCCCGACCAAGAGTGCTGCTGAGCCGAGAGTACGCTGCCTTGTACTTTTTATCAAACGCCGCTGGAGAAAAGATAGAGACAAAGAGAGAGGACCATCCTTAGTACACTCATCAAAGTCCACGCTGAACACCCTCATGTATGACAAAACCTGTGAGTGAACACGGTCTTATGGCTAGAAAATGTACGGCAGAATGGACAGTAGCGATCATTGCTCTTAAACTATCCGTTAAACTCTTTAATGGTTGTTTTGTACAATTTTTACATTTTTAAAACATGATGCGTGATGTTGGGAGCCTTACCAACGTGATCTTTGCCCATAGCTGCCAGAGTGAGGAAGAGGAACTCTCTGTACAGACTCCTGTCAAACGCAAAACATACTGCATTCACTCATTTCGATTCACAAACCAAAAGCGAACAGAAGTAAAATAAAGTCTCACTGTATTAAATTAAAATCTCAGGGGATTGTTTATCTGGTTTTATTGTTGCTACCTGCCTCTGTTCTGCACCTCACCTCTGAATCCTGGGAGTTCCCGGCTGTTTAGCCAACGTTTCCAGGAAGAGTGTGACCGCCTTGTGCACCTCATTCATGCCCACCCACCGCAGCACCTCCTCCAGGAAGGCCAGGGTGAATGGGTGGTTGTGTCGCCGCCAGCTGTAGCTTCTCATTTGAACACCACCTGGTGGAAGGAAAGATGAGTTACAGCTTAAACGCTGGTTAAAAAGTCAAAAACTCAACAGTAAACGCTGTGTGGTCAACTCACTGTGGATCCTCCAGAGGATGTAGAGGGGGGGCCACTGGTCTGTGTCAGGGCTCAGGGTGTCCCAGAGGAGTCTCACCCTCACTGCAGAGTTCTCCGACTGAGAAACGCACAACATGAACAAGAGTGGATCAGTGTGAGGATGGTCATCTTCACACGGAGACAGGTGGCTGTAGCTGCTAGCTGTCTCCAATTATCTGACCAATAATATTGCTGCTGTGCGGTTAATTGTATTAAAACCATCCAGGAAGGCTGAGCTCAAGTTTGGTGAGTATCTGTGTCTGTGTGATGCTCCTGCAGACTGAGAACACCATGGTGGTGGCCATGATGCTAAAGTGGAGGCCTCGAAACACTTATTTCTACCAACGGGAAACCCCAAGCAACACATTCCTCCAGCACTGAGACAACTTCACAGCTCCTGCATGATTCTGAGTCTCAAAGCTTCTGCTGAAACTTAACAAGAGTTTTTTCAGAAAAAATTGACCTTATTTTCCATCTTTCCTTTTTTGTTTTCTCAGTTTTAGCACATGCCCTGCCATGGTTTTGAGTCCCTGAGGATCTGGATCTTGGTGGGAACACTGTAGGTTGTTGAACAGCCTATTTTTGGTCTAAACTGCCAAATCTTCCTTTGCAAAGGAGACCCACACCACACCTGACCATCACAGAACATGACTGGGTGTTACCTGTGAGAACTGGCTGACCAGTGGTGAGGCTCGGACCAGCTGCAGCAGGTTGTTGGGCAGGCCAAGGCGCTGGAAGTACCAGACCAGGTTCCAGAAGATGATGGAGTGGTTGTCCAGGAACTGAAGCTGGGCCAGGACCGCCTCACCTTCGTTTTCCAGCAGACTCTCCAGTTCCTTCCTCAGAACCAGAGGGCTCAGGTACGCCACCGTCACCTGAGGAACTCCGCCCGCTGACGAACCCTGATGGAACAGTCTGTGAGTGAGATGGTAGATGAGGACGATGTGTAAGAAAGAATGGCTTTGCAGAGTGTTACCGTGGTGGTCCTGCTGTTCTCGGAGTAACTGCTGGTCTCGGAGCTGGAATCCTCACTCAGCCCATTACACTGCGGCCGCAGGGACGCCTCGTGACCACTTGGGGGCCTCACGGCACTCTCCACCTCATCCTCCAAGTTCAGGTTGCAGCGCTCTGCACTGAGAAGATAAAGAAAACATCAACTTTGGAAGAGAAACATCTGTCTAATGAGGCAGTTATCATATTGAACAGAATCCAGACACTCCAGCTCAAACCTTACCATCATCATAATAATAATAATAATAATAATGCATTACACTTATATAGCATACTCAAAGCGCTTTACAATTTATTTACTATTCATTCACACCTCAATCACACTTGGTCATGTGGTCATGTAGCCACAGCTGCCCTGTCTGACGGAAGCGTGGCAGCCAATCCGTGCCTACAACCCCTCCGACCACACAACACATTCACACTGAGGCAATGTGGGTTAAGTGGGTTAAGTTAAGCCCAGGGACACAATGACAGTATGCGCTCAGACGGGGACTCAAACCGGTTGCAAGGTGAGCACCTATCCACTGCCACCCCCAGTCATCTGCAGATGTTCAGGTTCTCTCTTTCTATTCCTTCTGCGTTCACCTACAACTCAGGTAGAGCTAGGCACCAAGTCTGTCCGGGTAGGTTTACACAGTGAAACTACTCGTTTAGCAAGGTTTGTACCTGCTGACGGGTCCGAGATCACAGATCTCGGCGTTCAGGAAGGGGACAAAAGAGGCGCCGCAAAATGGGCAGGAGGAGTTCAGGTTGGAGTCGTCTGACGTCCATCCCGCCATGATCTCCTCATCGTAAACCAGCGAGTTACAGCTACGACACAGCGAGCAGCTGGACATCAACACCTGGACACACAGAGAGAGACGGGAGGCGGACTCAAGCAAACCAACAGAACGAGCCCAGGTGCTGCAGCCCTCCTAAAAGCACTCCGTTTACCTCTATCCCCACCCCCTCCTGATTGGCATCCCAGGACCTGCGCAGAGGATACGCTGGACTGGGCACGTCTGACAAGTCGAGGTCACTTCCCACAGAGAGTGAGCTCTGAAGAGACACACCATTGAAGCAGACTAGTGACAGAGCAAGTCCATAAACATGCAAGAACCAAAAACTGTGACAAATCCCAGCAATATCTGAATATATGCAGATGATCCAGAATTCTGATCATACAGACACCTGCAGTTACCTCTGAGGTAGCGTTGACCAGTCTCTCCTTGGCTTTCAGCAGAGTTTCAGCCACTTGACCTTTTCGGGACTGCCTCTGGTCTGACACTCTGCGCCCGATCCCTCCTCCTGCTCCTCCACCTCCTGCTCCTCCTCCCCCCGACCGCCGGTCGCCCACACTTGCGGCTCGCCTCACCGATGCTCTATGTTTGGTTGGTGTGAGGAGCTGCTGCAGTTTTCCTGCCAGTCCTCCTCGGCTTGGGGAGGAAACGTTGTTGTAGTTCTCGTCTACAGCCTTGTTCCTGCCGGCCAAGTCCTGCACTTCCACAGGTCTGAGGATCAAATGTGCACACAGATGAAGAAACATCCAGGAAGAAGAAACAACAGGAGAAGGTTAAACTGACCGTCCATCTCCCTCAGCGGGCTGGCAGCTGCAGTCCACCTCTGAGTCGGCCGACTCGGCGCACTCTTTGTAGAACTTGGAGAGGCAGACCTGGCTTCGCTGAACCAGAACTCCACCAGAGGGTGCTGGAGGCAGCGTGGAGGTGTCTCGCCGTCCCAGGGGCGGTTTGCGGGAGATGGCATCCCCGCAGCCATTGGTCCCTGTGTTACGGAGGACGTTCTTCTTGCCGAGTTTGACCTCTGTGAGACAGAAAGGAGAGAGTCAGTAAGATGATGGCACTGACGAGGACGTGATGAAGCTGAGCGGTTCGCCTCTTACTGTCACTCGGTGTCTTCATGCTGCTCAGACTGTTGCTCTTCACCAGCAGACCAGTCAGAGACTCGTGACTTGAGCTTTCACTCAGACCGCTCCAACTGGACTGACGGATCAGAGTGGAGTGGGGGCGGGGCCTCTGATCAGAGTCCATCGCCATTTCTGTAACAAAACATGAATAAAAGGTGGAATTATGCCGATTCAATTACTTTTTCTTCTGGGCCAGATTTGAAAATTCTGAGATGCTACTGGGCTGAAAACCCCTACTTATATTATTTCTTGAGACTTAACTCTAAACATGGTACCACCTGAACTAAATCATAAAAAATAAATAAAGGCATTCACAATAAAGGCTTTTTACTGCATCATTTCTCGGTAAGCAAAATAACTCAAGTGCATTGTAAATTTTAACATTTGGCACAAACCTTGACCAGAATATTTTTAACAAGGCGTCTATTCACCACACGTTGATCAACAAACTGATTCGCAAGGCTGGAACCATCATAGGGCAGAATTTGGAGATGTTTGAGTCAGTGAGGGTCAGGAGGTCTTAATATAACTCTTCATTACCTACGTTTTTATATTTTATTTCATTTCGTTTTGATATATGTATAGTTTAGTACTCATCGTTGGCACTCTCACTTGATGTTATGTTTGGTTACTGTAGATTGTATTTTCCTGTTGCTGTTACACAATGCAGGATCAATAAAAAAATAATGTTAACTTTTTGCAACAGTAAAGTCTTCTAAGATGTATTTGCAAACGTTGTTGAACTAGAAAGGCCAACTAAGGCAGTTCTTGAAATAGTTCAACAAAAGAAATTGCACCAAGTGAACATTTAATAACTGTAAAATTAAAGCTTCTTCTGCATATTCAAAGTAATGCTGACTTAATGACATCAGTGTGAGAAGTGACGTGTTTTGTTTTGAACAATAGCTTTCTTTGGGATCAAATAAACACATATTTAAGTGTCCACGCAGGGTTAAAGCCGCGAATTTTACGTGTCTGACCTGTCAGTGACATCCTTTTGCGGTTCTCGTACTTGGAGAAAGTATTCTGGGCTGGCGTTGCTATGACAGCGTGAGCGGGGCATTCAAGTACAAGAGGAAGGGTGGGAATATTGAACACTCTCACAGCAAATATGATTTAAATTCGTTTTTGCATGAACATCTTGTGTTACTCAGGCCTGAAACCAGCGGCTGGGACCAGAAACTCATCAGGGAGGTGTTTACGGAGGTCTTAAAGAAAAGAAGTCATGTTTTTTTTCACTCACCCATGTTTTATTTTTCCTTTTAATTTCCATTTTTTCTAAACCGAACAGAAACTTTCCACCTCCATCTGAAAATTAAAATCATATATTTAAAGATGACTGACCTCCTCGTGACCCCACGGAGCCGCTCTTCTGCCGCCGTTTGATTGGCTGCCTGAACTGGGCCACAGCCAACAGGACGTTCCTGAGCTTGGCCCAGCGGAGACGCCCGCCCTGATTGGTGGACGGCCACTTGCTCTCCAGCACTGCCTGAGGACAGAGGACACCGGATCAGACCATCAGACCACATCTGTCGGCATCGATGCAGACGTTCACACACATGATGATCTTTAATCTGTACTTCAGTGGATTATTTCTTTCCTTAACTGGTACAGAAATGAGGTTTCATTCTCCAACTGCACTCTTAGCAGGAAAACACCTGAACAAGTGATGTTCTTAAATGTTCTTTATCACGGTGCAATCAGCCTCCTCTACACACTGTCTAGACACCTGTTTAAGTTTTATATCACATTTATAACACAGCAAGCTTGTTTTTAAATAACTATAGACCATAATACTAAATGCAGCCATTTCACAGGAAAACTTCGGCTAAATCACATTACAGACACTAAAAGACCTGTTTTCAGTTTCATTGTTTTTTCTGCGTGCGTGCGTGTGTGTGTGTGTGTGTGTGTGTGTGTGTGTGTGTGTGTGTGTGTGTCTGTGTGTGTGTCTGTGTGTGTGTGTGTGTGCGCGCGCGTGTGTGTGTGTTCGTTCTCTGGATGAAATTGAATTTTTATTTTTGCCGTCTGTGTGCAGGAGTACCGCTCAGAGACCTTGTTGTAGTATCCATATGTGATGGTGTTCGGGGTGATTCCGGCCTTCTTCATCTCCAGCAGGACTCTGACAGCGAGGACCGGCTGACCAAACTGACCACACAGTTGCATCAGGATCCGGTAACACACCTGTAACACAAACACACACACACACACACAAACACAATCACTTTCCTGGGGATGTGACCAAACTTCAGACCACATTTCCAACCTAAAATTCAGTAAGTTATATGATGGCGTCTCTCTTTTTGTCCATCCAACATATTCAACACTGCGATGCCAAACAGTCTGAGATCACCCAGAAATCGGCCAGACTTTCAAACCTGGAAATAATTTGAATGTTTAGGGATTTAAAATCATTTAAAGTAAATATTTCAGACTCAGTTTCCAAGTCAGGAATTAGACTGAATCCAGGTTTGTTGGTGTTTTTGTGTCCATCTGTGTGGCTCTGCCTCCAAAAAGCACAGGAAACTTGTGAAGTGAATTCACCTACACGTTTGCTTTTTTGGAGAAAACTCAGGAACCGCTGAACTTTTTGGAAAGAAAAACCCTGTCGTAAAATTTCTGAGCTGAAGGATCATCTTGTGTCGTTTTGTATTTTTCCTTGAGTTTTACTCCCGACACTCGGTTGGATTTCAGTGACGTCTCTAAACATCTCCTCAGGAGGACAAACACCAAACGATGTGAGGGTATTTTTAATGTCAGCGGTGGTAAAAGTGATAAATCCAACATTTCACAGCAGCAGAGGTGGCAAAAGTACTGACATTCTGTACTTAAGTAGAAGTACAAGTACTTGTGTTAAAAACTACTCTGGTAAAAGTCGAAGTACTGGTTCAACTTCTTTACTCAAGTAAAAGTAAAGAAGTACAGGCTTTGAAATCTACTACAGAAAGAAAGTAAAGTAGCTCTTTGAACGAT
>VUQK01015779.1:15220-25422 GCA_015106715.1 Bujurquina vittata
ATTATTTGCATTATCCAATAAAGACCCTGCAAATCTCTGGATGGAGGTGCAGGGTCTTTATTGGATAATGCTAATAATGCTACTTTAATTGCTTGATGATCTGGAGGACTCCCTCTACTGCATGTGGTTTAGATGTTGTGCATGTTTCTCCTCTCATCTCCTTT
Organism: Bujurquina vittata; assembly: GCA_015106715.1. NCBI lineage: Eukaryota > Metazoa > Chordata > Actinopteri > Cichliformes > Cichlidae > Bujurquina > Bujurquina vittata. The sequence continues at coordinate 15,385 of VUQK01015779.1, forward strand.
GTCACAAATTGTTCTTGAGCCCCCCTAAAGGTCGCCCTTGACTGGAGATGGGATTGTGTTTTTGAATCAGCCTGGATGCTCAAAAGCCACTCAGTGCACGATCATGGGACAGGCTGAGATTGTTTTGCAAATTTCAGTTTGGAAAGTTAAGAATGAACCTTCAGGACATAAAGCCTGTTTTCAGCTAATACAGTAGGTCAAACTTGTGGTAATAGTCGTCAGCATTTCATGGAAGTTTAGGCTACTGCATTGGGGTTCATTAACTGTGCTTCTGGAATGCAAATAAGTTCATTGGATGGATGCAAAAGAACATTGGAACATTTATCTTAATAACAGTGTGTCTTACAAATTTAGTTTGACCAATCGGCTAAATAAAGCCTCCTTAAGGCTGCAGAATGATTCGGTTGAACAGACAACTTTTGAGCAGCACACAGCTGTTTCTAACAAAACGACACGTCCTGGGAGCAAAGCGGACATGACCAGATGTCCAATTCAAGTGAACCTCATTCTTGAAGCTAATATTCATATCACACAATTATCGGGACGTATGCCACAACCAGACAAATCCGTTTAGAGAGCAATTCACAGTCTGGGTCTAATTTTTGATAAAACTCTCAGTGCTGTCATTGTTTACAGCACAAATCTCCCATTTACTGCAAGTCCCTTCAGACTCGAGCATGGAGTAGTTTTAGAGAACCAAACAATGTGGATTTAAGTCCTCGAGTATTATAATTCAGAAAATTTGTGTTGTGAAATTAGTTTTCCTATTACAACAAAGGGGCTGAGGGGCCTATCTATGGGAGCATGTAATTTAACTGCCTCAGCTGCCATTACTTTGAGTGTAAAAACGGCGATGAATGGTACCACGCCAAACATCATTCTTTGCTTTGTGAAATGGTTGCTTCACCTAACGCACTGTCTGCCTTGTAATTTTCCTCACACAGTGAGCAGCACGGAGGATGGCCAAGTTATTCTTTCCTCTGTGTAATGATCACTTCTTGGATTCCATTAGGAAGCCCATCCTGCTTTCTAACACCCATTCCTCTCATGGGTGTTAGAAAGCAAGTGGCCCACAGCCTGCACCCCGTACGCCCAATGGTGATATGCTTTTCGTGTGAGGAAAAACAGTGAGTATGTATGTGTAGTCTGACCGAGGGTATGTGTGCAGGGAGCACATCTGTACACAAAACAGCCATCCTGTGGGGATTTTCTTTTTTTTCTTGTGTGTCAGCTATTTGGAAGCCTTTATGTTATTTTAGAGAAATGACACAGAGCAACCAAGGAACAAGAAAAGTACGGGACTAAAAATCAGCTTCGGTAAACGTGTAGCTCTGCGGGGAAGTCTGCTGTGTGACTGTACGGTCCTCAGCCAGGACTGTCAGGCTACCACACCAGACTTGATGGACGACAGCACATATTTTCACCTTGTTTTGGTTTTCATGAAACACAGTGGCAGCAGCAGTCTGCAGAATCACGTGCATTTCACACACATCTGATCCATGTCCACTTTCTTGTGAATGGAGACGATGCTCAATCATGTCATCTTGGGTCTGTGTTTCTGATTCATAAATAAAAACAGTCCTTGGGGCGGTTTCAATTCCAGATCAATCAGACCGCCCGAGATGCACATTCATGCGCTCAGGCCTGGGCGCCGCAGCTGTCCACATGCAGAGACCCTGCAGAGCTGCGGTTCTGATCCTGCAGGGAAGGCGCACCTGGCGTATAGAGCCGCCACGGGGGGTGCACGGACAACCAGCGGAGAGGCAAACTTTAACGAATAGGAGCGTAAGGGAAATAAACACGACTTTGCTGATGTTATTGTGCCTGACCTTTACTTCACCAAAGTTTAATTTGATCTTTTTTTTTTCTCTCTTTTTAATAATTGATTAGTAATTGTGCAACTGTGTGGGGGTGGGTCACGTCAGATAAAGTCTAGTCACAAATATTCTGGGGTGTATTCAGGCTGCACAGTTTGAGTTTGTCAGTACTGTATGTTTATAGATGCACAATTCAGTTTTTGTGCTTTTAAAAGGTAACAAAACTATGTTTAGAATTATTTCAGGCAGCTGTTGCACTGTGTGGTACCTTCACAGAATACAGGAAAAAACAGCGCTGAATTTCAAAGTCTGCTTCATGACTTTAAGATGTTACATTTTTATTTTATAGTCACAATGCAGCATTACATTGTAGACATTTTGCACGTAAAGTCAGAGGTCTAACCAGGTAACGCAGCATAGAGATGTAATACTGTACAACATTAATGATCCTCTAAAGGTTCTCAGAATGTCCCCACTTTCTCCGAATAGTCCACATTAAGCACGTCACAAGGTGGCATCCAGCTGGGCTTTTCTCAGAAAGAGAAAAAAAATATTGGCTGAGTTGTTCCCTTTTGGATAACTGAACAGAGAACACCTTCTTCCTACTTTCCCATTCCTTTCTGGGGTATATTTCACCAGTTTGGCTTTTAGACTCAAACTAGAACTGCTTTTCTTACACAGGTAAATTAAATATCTATAGGATGTGTTTCAGTACTGTATTATATATGAGTATACATTCACCAACCACTTTATTACTTACACCTTGCTTGCACCAGGTTGGACCCCCTTTAGCCTTCATAACTACATCAATTCTTCATGGCCCAGATTCAACAATCTGCTGGAAACATTCTACTGACACAGCAACGTCACACAGTTGCTGCAGAACTGTTGGCTGCACATTTGTGACGTGAATCTTCTGTTCCACCACATCCCAGAGGTGCTCTTCTGCATCCCTTGGTTGTAATGAGTGGTTATGCGAGAGAACTGCCGCTCTCTGGATGTTTTTCTCTTTTTCAGACCATCCTCTGTTAACCCGAGATGGCTGTGTGGGGAAAATTCCAGTAGATCAGCAGTGTTTGAAATACTCAGACCAGCCCGTCTGTCACCGGCAGCCACATGCCATGTTCAAAGTCACTTAAATTGCAATTCTGATGCTCAGTTTGAACTTCAGCAGTCTTGATCATGTCTGCATGACTAAATAGTCTGAGCTGCGGTCATGTGATTGGCTGATATTTGTGTTAACAAGAAGTTGAGCAGTGTGAGTAGCTGTTAAGTGTACACTTAAACTTTTTTCTAATACTGCTTATACTGCAGTTCCTAAACATAAATCTCTCTTAGTTTATCAGTGTAACAGAGCAGCAGTATCCAAAAACAGAAGCAGTTTAGAGACAGTTTAGAGCTGCCTGTTCTGTTTTGTATAATACAAGTTAACACTCCATCTTGCTGCAGTTTAGAAACACGTATGAGAAGTAGTTTGTGACCTGAGATTGTATAGTAACAGCTCTAAATAAATAAATCAAAAAGGCACAATCATTAGATAAAAATCAACATTTATTATAAAAATACGACCAGTTGTCACAATAATGGTGTTCAGTATGGTCATTCATTAGAATTCAACACAGGAACAACTCAAAGTGTGCGATGTCCACCCAAAATTTATCGAACAAACATGCACAAAAACAAAATTTAGACGCACATGCTCAAAACAGATAAAGAACAAAGTGGCTGAGCTCGGCTACCCGGAGGATATAAAAATAGATAAGGACATAAGGTTCCTTCTCAGACAGGAAATGAAGGAGATGGACTCAGCCGTCTTTCACACATCGCACTCATTATCCATTCCTCTCAGATGCTCCCCCCCCCTCCCTGCATCACGCTGACTTTTTGGAAAAGAGACAGAATCCGTCAGTGTGAAATGAGGTCAGCGATCACATCGCCAATGGAAAATCACCTACAGTACTCACCAGACCACGGGCAAACACACACACACACACACTCGTAGTCGCTCTCCGAGACACACAGAGATGTGTTGCTAAAGGGTTGCCATGACAACTCTTAGGTTCCCAGTCGGTCAGGGAGCGTATAAGTCTGTGTGTGGAAAGTGTAATCGAGTAGAGTCATTTAGGGCTCACAGAGAAAGTCATTTAGTTGCAGAAATGTTCATTTTAAAAGACAATTCCGGTACAGCTGGCTCCCAAATAAGCCTGCAGCCAGTAGACTGTAATACTGTGAGTAAACAGTCAGGAAATACTGTCCTCCTCCCACCAACAGACCACATAACCATCGATGTGTTTCATCAGTCTGAAACCTCCTTTAGTTTGGCTTTCATTGGACAATTGCACTTTATTCTTTTTTATTTACTTCTGCACGTCCGGGTTGCTGCGCAGATTCTGACGTGTGCAGATTAAAGCGGTGAGGTGCGCTCGAAACGTGAGCCGCTGCATCTTAAATTTTGACTCAAGCTCCAGACTAATGATGAAATATTTTTCATTGCAACAGCATCACAGTGAGAGAAAATCACAGTCAGTTTGATCTATGCTTCAATAAAATCATAACTAGGAGCCACTCGTGGATATTGCAACACTCGCACTACAGTCATTCGTCGGTAATAGAGCAATATGATGCTATCTTAAATTTTTCTAGAGATTTTTATTAAATCAAAAACCATTACGGAAACTATTTATGGTCCCATGTTTATCCCATCCAATTTATTTACATTGTGTAATCAGCTATTCATCTAGATTCCCTTGTTAGTGGTGGCGGCCGCCATTTCCACAAAGGCTTTAAATTGCCTTCGCACGCACATTAATCAGTGGAGCATGTAAGATGTGTAAACAATCCTCTGCATATGAATATGCAGTTGCTTTTTTTAATGACCAGTCACATCTAAGCTGGTTTTGGAATCTGTGTGGAGAGCAAAAGATGGACTACATTTGCTGCAAAAAACAAAAAAACAAACATCGGCTTCGATCTATCTTTGTTCTTCTTATTGCTTTTAAAAATAACATTTCTGCATTCGTAAACCACAACCGCCACACGAAACACAAAGTCTTGGCCTGGATCTTGACCGGAAGCACTAGTTTGTGCGGCGGTTTTTCCACTTTATCTCACAGATCTCAGCCTCACTGTTTGCTTGCTCTCCAAAACGGTCTCAGAGCTGCAACTCAAGTGCATAACATGCCAAACACGGGCAGGTTTTTTATTGTGGTCACAGGAAAGGCAGTGTATTTGTCTGCGGGAGGAGAGCATCAAACACTTGTTGTTCTGTATTTTTTCAGTCAACCACTGAAACTACAAGTACCATAACTTCAAAATTAGTCATAGTTAAAAGCAAGATTGTCAAGCTTGTTATAGTTAACACTGATAAAGAACAATCTTTGAGGTCAATATATATATTCAAAGACTCAAAAAGCTGTTAAAAAAATAAAATAAAATGAGAGGGGTCTAATAGGAGGTCAGCTGAATAACTAAACAGAACCACATTAAACAGAAAACACACACACGTGATCTCAATAGCTTGCATAGGATGGCCAAAAAGGCGTCAGACTGCAGCAAGAGCAAAGAAGAAGATTTAGGCGCATTAAAGGAAAATTCCAACTTTCCATACTCTCAAATTAAAGAAAAAAGAGCTGAACTTTTATTCAGAGTCCAAACTTTGCCCTCAGTTTCATGCTTTTTACACAGCCTTGCTGCTTCCTACATCCCCCATCATGCCTTTGACACAGAACCCAAAGGTCAATTTAGCAAACACACCCTGAATCTGCCTCGCGTTGGTCTCTGCAGAAGCCGTTTTAAGTTGGAATCTTCTTTTAAGGATGGAAAACTGTGGATAGGTCCGAAGTCACACAGATAACACATGCACTGGACTGCACAGACGGACAGAGTTAGTGCCTGAGGATGTAATGCTACTTCAGATACAAGAGGACTGGGCTTCTCAACAGAAGAACCACTAGTTTTAAAACACATTCAATGATCCCTGTGCGGCGCTTTTAGGAGAAGGAGAGAACTTCCAATCCTCCAAGAGACGCTCGCAGGAAAACATTCAGTAGAGACAACATAAACTGGAAGATTCTGTCCATTTTACAATGTGCGACTGACATTTTTGCTGGCTTTGAATTCACTGCTTTTGTCTCCTAACTATTTAAACTGATATTTCCACTTTGATGACTATACTGAACTTTTGATGACAAAGTCATATTGGAACAAGTGATCTCATGTAGTTTTCAATGATTTGAAAATGACATTACTGACTTGAATGCATTAATGTGCTAAAAATGATTTAACAATAAACCAATCACCTAACAATATACCCAGCTTTTATTTGTTGTTCTAGTCTTCCCCTCAGACGGCTCTCAGGCCTGCAGGAGCTTCTTGAGGTCCTCGTCCATGCCTTGCCCCCTCAGCTGCTCCAGGCTGTAGTAACGATGGATAACGTCATCTGCAGTCACTACCACCACTCTGATGCCGTGGACATCATCTCCCAGCTGGCAACCGATCGCCGAAGTTACGACCATGTCAAGGCCGCCATGGCAGCCGCCGGCGTTACGGTGATAATGGCCAGAGAAGACCGCCTTCACCCCTGCAGCGAGGAGGGACAGAAAGGTAGTAGTGAGCGGCACAGGATGCTGTAATGAAGAAATAAGAAGCATTCAACCATGTAATGGGAGACGTTTAAATGATTTTTAGTAGACTGGTTTAGTTGGATTTTTTTACATGTTTTTATGATATAGAGAAGAACAAATTATAGGCATTTCATAGCTTCTAAAGCCGTAATCAAATTTATGCAAAAAGTGAGTGTTTACTGCTTCATAACTTTTACAATTCTCTGTGGCATGCTGGACGTCGGCTTCTGAAGCAAATCCTAATTGATGACGATCCAGTCCTGCCTCATCAGTGCTTGAAGTCGATCAGTTTGTGGGCTTCTGCCTGTCCCCCTGCTTTCTGGGGACTGACTATAGATTCTCAATCAGATTAAGATCTGGGGAGTTTCCTGGCCATGGATGCAAAATGTTAATTTGACAGTCTTGGAGCTATCTCATTTTCCCTGCTGGAAAGTGCACAGATTGTCACCAAATTGCTCCTGGATTGTTGGATTAAGTTGATCTTTGAAGCTGTTTTCAGCATGGTCAAACCTTAAAGAGTGGATTAACATGCCCACAAACTGTGACCAATGCTGAGCACTGATAAGGCACTAATGGACTGGCATCATTTAGGTTAGTGATGAACTGAAAAAAAGGTCACTGTTTATTAGCTTTCCAGCAATGTATTTCATTTACCAGTTGGCAACACCACTTGACTGGCAATCAACATACACAAAGTGTATATAAAACCAGTACAATATTATCTACATCAAATACATAATACCATGTATAATTAATTACCATGTATAATTAGAGGTGCAGTACATACAATTCCTGACTCCCCATAGCAAAAATAGCCAGAATATGTATTTAGAAGGAACTGATCATTTTTAAATATTTGTAACTCACTGTTTAGCTTTAAATAATGAATACGACTGCATCCCCAGTTTGCCTGCTGCCTAATTTCTTCTGCAGCCACCTTTAGTTTCTGCTTGTTTGCAAATCTTTCTGAATTCAGTTTTGCATATAACACGTGATAAGCATGCTCTACTGGACTGAAATCAGGTGAATGACTTGGCCACTGAAGAATATCCTGTATGGTTTGTGAACCTCTTGAGTTGCTTTTGCAGTATGCGTTTGGTTATTATCAGCTTGCACTGTGAAGGGCTGGCTGAATTTTTTCAGGACAGTGCTGGCTCTTCAAAGATGTTTTCTGGAAAAGTCTAAGTGTAACCAGTGGTTTGCACCTTGTTGTAAACCCTCTTTTTAGACTTTGACAATGATACGCCAGCCTCTTCGAGAGTGTTCTTGACTTGGCTAGAAGTTGTGAAAGGATTTTTTCTTAACCAAGGAAAATAATTGTGCCATCATCCACTTTAGTTAGATGATCAAACAAAAAAAAAAAAAAAAAAAAAAATAAATGAGCAAAGACAGGAAGAAAGAGACAGAAAAAAGAAAGGAAAAACATGAGGAAAAAGGAAAAAAAATGGAATTTAAGAAAGGGAGGATGGAAAAGCGAGAAAGGGACAGATAGAACAGCAAACTGCGGAACCTTCTATGTGTCACATAGTTTGAAACCCTAGGAAACTTCCATTAGGGTGGTCACGATTTTCAATTTGATTTCAATTACAGACAGCATCATTACATAGAATGGTGAGGGTTTGCCTCGGCCCTGCGGCAGTCATGCTGTGTCACTTCAGTTGAAATGAATGCACACTTAAAATGGCACGCCAAACAAGCCTCAGTTTGAATGAGGGGTACAAAATAAGTTGTTTTTCTGTGTGAAGGTTGTATTTGTCTGCAAATTTGTTTCTCGTTTGTGGGGAGAAACAATTTGACTTTCAAGCAAGTTGCTCTCATTTCTGGCCAATTTTCACTTGAACGAGGGGTGAACACGAGGGTAGAATGTGAATTTTAGAGAAATGCTCGAGTTAGAAAAAGGATAAGGTGAAGCTGGTTACGGGATTAATGCTTTAACATTAGACTATAATAAGGCCCAGGTAATGTATTCCCTTTGGTCAAGACACCAGCGGTAATTGGATTATTGATTCAAAAGCTGGTAAAAGGATACAATTTGATCCAAAATGTGGCATTTACATTTACCTTCGGCTACGAAAACACCACAAATATATCAGAGAAAGCAGAAAGATTAAGAGAGGAGAAAGAGGAATGACCACATCAATAGTTCGGTACGTTCTAAGAAAAACAAATGTGCATATAATGGAGGAACACAGTGGTGGATGGTCACAAGTTCCTTTCTATAGCAAAGAAAACAACATTGAACTCAAAAAGGAATATTGGACATTGCCAGAAAAAAATAAAATAATCTAAAATGCTTCCGACTGCAAGCAACCATAAGATCCTAAGCCTAAGATCAGTGTGTAGTAGAATGAGGGGAGAAGAAAATGTAGAGACTCCATGGAATGGCTTATAATCTCAACCATACATCATCATCATCTGTAAAACACAGTGGAGTCAGTGTGAGGGCTTAAGCATGCTTGGTCATAAATGCTTTACTTAATGGTTTTGTTCAACCCCCTGAATTAATTTTCTGGACCTAACTGTATGTGTGTTTGCAACTTGAACATGTATGTGTAGGTGAGAGAGGGTCTGAAATGAGTTTACAGCAGCCTTTTGGCAGAGAACATGAGCTGCTCTATTTTCCAATGGCAAGTGTTTCCATGGTGGGAAGTCTGGCTGCTCGCTGCCTTGTCTCTGGAGAGACACCCAGCCAAAAAAAAGAATGAAAACTGGCAACAAAAGAGGATAAATTTCAGCCTGTTCATGAGAAAGACATTGGTCTGTCTCAGAAATCTGCACAACAGAGACAAGGAAGATCCCTCCCAAAAAGCTCTTATGTATCCACTGCTGATACTACTTCGATGTCAGCACCGTGAAATTACCCTGAATCATCAAGTCTGCCATTCTGCATAATCAAACAGCAGCAGAATACAAATGTGACCTAAATTTATATTAATATTCAGAGCTATGTGAGGACAGCAGTTGCACATGATGGACCATTAAATAATTAATCCGCCGTAGATGAGAATGGATGATTTAAGGCTTGTACGGGTGTATGCCTGGGCTAAATTCATTTCCAATAAAAACCTGGGGCAGCACCGTGTGTGTCCACCCTTCAGTGACTTGTGGGTGGGCCTGCAGCTGTATCATTATGGACCACACATTTCATGAATCTGTTTATATCTGTGTGTGTGGCCAGGAATATTAGCCTTTCATGTAACCTTGCCACTTCTCCAGGTGACTGACTAACTGTGCAGGCTCAGGACTGTCTAGTCCCGATTCTGTGTTTGTATAAATACGTGTGTCCTTGTTTGTTCTTTAGATAAAGGCTGAAAGGCCATAAATGCCCTCTCTGACTGTAGGCCAAAGCATGTACTCATTATTCTGTACGATTATCAGTGTGTGTGTGTGTGTGTGTGTGTGTGTGTGTGTGTGTGTGTATGTGTGTGCGTGCGTGCTCTGGGATGCAGGCTTCCCATGCTAGTGTTTTTAATCTATCCCACAAGAAATTACACAGATCATTTACATTTATTCAGACCCCGCGAATGACAACAAAGCAAAGTAGCGACAGAAGTGTGAACCAGGGGAAATGTTTGATTGGATCAGCTGATGACTCAGTT
>VUQK01015782.1:41293-63038 GCA_015106715.1 Bujurquina vittata
TAAAATCTTTTACAGTACTGTCTCTAAGTTGAACAAACTCACCACACTTATAATCATAGTTTCTAAGTTAGGAGGGTTTCCGCCCAAGAAATCATTATCCTGACGTTGAACAACTTGGTAGATGTAATTTTTTTAATGGACTCCACAAGCCCACTCTACATGCCACACAGGTTTAATCAGACTTCATTCAAAACTTTATGAGCTATCGTGTTTACAGACAGAATGACATGTACGCACCCAAAAACATACTTTCCTTGGTGGAGGTAACAGGATTAGACAGAGAGAAAGCAACAGAGGACGGTGGAAACAGGATTAAACCTCAGACATTATTATACTCTTATTATTATACAGGACGTGGCAGCACACAGCTGAATCCTCAGCTGCAGTTATGAGGATCATTACAAATATTAAGAATAGCCAATAAACAGGGAACACAAAGCCTGCGTAAAAAGACTGCTGTGAAAGAGCCCATCTCAGGACTGGATCGTGTGGTACAATAACTAAATAACACTAATAATGACAAACTTCATGCAGGAATTCCACTCACCAAAACTGGAACACAAAATTTTTGGATGGTATATATCACATAGTAACCCTTAATTTTAGCCAGATAATCCGTTATAAGTGCTCCAATTAGAAGACACCAATACGTCACATGGGAACTCTTCATAGAGACCAACGCCATTTTTTCTGTCAGACTGTAACTATATGTCAGCTGCTGCAAAATTCTGCTTCACATTAATGAAGCACCTGTAAGATAAATACAGCTCCAGGTGGTGAAGTTGATGCTACAGCACAGAAACTGGAATACCTATCTTATGCTGTAGTTCAGCTAAAGCTGCAATTGACAAACTTGTATCTGGTTGTGTAGTGGGGAAGATCACTCTCAGTATTGCTGCACTGTAATGGATTACACATTACCTTTTAAGCTTTTACTGATACTCACTGGTTATAAACTAAGTGCCCACTCAGAGCTTAAAATTTGCATTTGGCAGTGTTGACTGTGACCCAGCAGCAAGGCTGCACCCTACCAGTATTAGTCTAGTATCACTATGCTAAAGTGCAGGAAACATATGGATGTTTAAGCAGGTGTCAACTGTTTCAATTATGTATGTGCAGCCCAGGGCAAAACTGCTCGGTAAGCTTTATAAAATGTCACATAGGGTGCTGAGGAAAATCAGATTTAGCTCATTCAGTTTCTTGCAAGCAATGTTTCCGGTAAACTTCAGGGGGTTTTCACCAGAAACGGGATGAGTCTGCAGCCAGAAGCAGCAGAACTAAAAGGCAGGGTAAATCTTTTGTCTCTCTGCTTTTAAAAACAAATGGAATTTTGGTGGACAATAAGGTGAACAGGAAATTATGGGTGTAATAAAATTCTAAGTTCCCCTTTTATTCCAGGCCTGTGATAGTGCCTGTGCGGGCACGTGCGCTTGAACAGGTGTCAGTATTTCCTGGCAGGCAACTGAACTGTCACTTGGCACGTGTTCTGGTATGTATGAGGTGTGATTTTCCTCCTTGCTTCAGGGGGGTTTCCCTGCATGATGGCCTGTCAAACGTGTGTGAACTGCTTTTGGTTTGTCATTTCTTTTTTAAACTGTCTGCAGCGATCCAAGAGCTCGGCCTGGCAACACAGATCCTGCACTTCCAGCTATAGTTGGCAGAACTTCTTTCAGCTAAAAACCGGTGCTTCATCCGACTGTTTGAAGCTCTGACAAGTTGCGGTTTTCCTTTTGTTTTTATCACAAAGGGGAAGTTCTTCTTGCGATCAGTTTAGAAGGAAATGGGGAGGAAGTTATTTGGAGGTTTGCCCTCTTTGGTCCGGGATTTTTCATGTCATGTACTTTTGAGTTTTTCGGCGAAACGTTTTCTTCAGAAATTCCCACCTGAGAAGGCTGCACCTACTGTTTTTCTATCCATCACTCGATACACACAGACTGAAACTCCCTCACATTTATTTCATTTTCTTTTACGGATAATTCCACTGTATAAATAAAATATGCATTTAATGTCTTTCTAATCAAGTTCAATTTGAGTTCATTGATCCCAATGGACTCAAATGACTCAACCCAGACAGCAATGCACTGTATTTAAATCTAAAAGATGCATTTCCAACATGTCACCTTTTTAGAATATGAAGGATTGTAACTGTGTATTTCTGATCATGAATAAAGACTGTTTAAGTCACTGTTTGTCAGTGAGTTTAAGCCTTTCCCTCTGCGGATGCTGTATGCATCCTTAAAACAGAACTCAGTGCCATGTTTAAAAGGCTGCTGAACTTTCATTGAAGACGCTGCCAGACATGAAAGAGTCTGGAGGTGCTGTGCCATCTGTCACATGTGCTCAGTGTGAACCTCTTCTTATCTGTGAAGAGAACGGGGCACCATTGGAAGACCTTCAGGTCTAAGCACAGGTCCCACTAAATGATGCAGGGACCTCATGCTGACCTTATGAAGTCTGTTTCTGACAGTTTGGTCAAAAACATGCACTAGAGGTCATTTGTAGGGCTCTGGTAGTGCTGCTCCTGTTCTTCTCCACACAAAGGAGTAGATACTTGTCCTGCTGATTGGCTGATGCCCGTCTATGGCCCTGTTGTGTGGTCCTTGTGGAACAGTCCATCTCCTGGTATCTCCTTCACACTCTTGAGACTGTGCTGGGAGAAACAGCAGGTGTTGAGGTTTGTCTTATTTTTGCCTCTTCAGTGCACCTGTGCTCACTTTCATTTGTACCAAGGCAGCTGGAAGTGATTCACTGTGATTTATGCTTCTAAAAGAGACAGACTGATATCCCTGAGGTGTAACCGACTCTGCTATACTGTGATAATCAAAGGTTCCCTTAATTTTACTGCACCAAATAATCTGTAGGATGGTTGGAAAGATGCCACGTTCTGTTCAGGGGGGTTTATTCAACGGTCATTCAAATATTTGTGGTGGCCAAAGTTGCCATCCCGATAGAGCCACATTGTGTGTGGTCAACATTAATCTAAACTGCATTTTTGTTCTCGTCAGTAATACAATAACCATTTTATTCCCCAGGACACTAAAATTATACTCCTGTGTGTCATTTTGCAGTGGACTAAAGGAGGCCCGGCCACCGACATCTAGAAAGTCCCAATCTGCTGAGAAGTAACTGGCCACACATGTCATCAAGTAGCTACTTTCGCTTTTGACTTTGGTTGCAAACTAAAATAGAATTCTGTTAAATGCCCTTGTTTATTTAATCCTTCTGTTACAATTGCGGGGAAAAAAAGAATGCGAGAGAAGATGTGTGACTCATTGAGAAACAACACGGGGACAGAAGTAAAAAAGTGTTGCATAACGTGATTGACTGGTACATTAAGTAAAACAAAGCAGAGCGATTGAGAAATAGAAACAAGGAATGAGAAGGAAGTAAATGTTTGATGAATGAAAGGGAAATGTGAAAGAGAATGTGACAAACGGTGTGGGTGCTGACGGGAAGATCAAATGTGAGATACAGTAAACTGCGGGGATTACCACAGGTGTGTACACGCGTGTGGGGTCATGAACTCCAGGTGAACTTGTGATGATGTGTCTAATGCTCAGCAGGTGCCAGAGTCCAACTGATTTCAAATAACAAGCTCAGGCACACAGCTATGTTTGGATTTCTACACTTGTGGGGACCCGTGATTAGAGAAAGCATCGTCCTAGCTAACATCTAATCCCCATCTGTCACCACAAAATTAAGTCTCAGTGCTTGAAAATAAAAGCAGGTAAAATGTCCTGAAAGCATCTTAAGCACAAACTGGACCTCAGAAAGATAGAAGCACATGTACACAGACAGTGGTACACATGTGCAGCACAGTAGCTTGATCTACATATATAACACATTCACTTTGGCTGTGAAGTCTGTTCAAGACTTGATCATGCTTTCATATAAAAACCCTTTGACCTGACATGAAAGCCAACTGTGAGCATTCATCTCACAGTGGGCAACGCTCGTCTGACTTGACATTAAAGGGTATGAACAGCAACACATAATGTTATGTGAGGCTTCAGGAAAAATACCATAGTACAAAAAAAAAAACTTACATTATGATAAAAATCATTAAAAAGAAAAAAATACAAGAAAAGGGTATGAATAAATTCATACATATTATTTAAATAACTAAAAAAATCCAAAAACAACAAGAGGTATAATTTTATAAGCATTAATCAGTATTTATCTTGAAGATCTGCAAGACAAAAAGCAACAAATGCATGGCTTCACTTAGAAACTTGAGGTGGTGGTTTGTTTCTGTATTAAATGGAAGCTGATGATGAATTATTGATGAAGGCAGTAATGGAGTCAGTATCAGGTTCTATGTCATCACCCTATTGATCAGTTGCAAGAAAACAAAAAACAAGAAAATTTGTCGTCATATCAGTGCATATGTTTTTTGTTGAACTATAACGCTATAGAGCACTATATGGAGAAAAGAATTTTAAAAGGATTTTAACCTTTGAATTCAGGTGTTTTCAGTCCCATTGCCACAAGTTTGTAAATTCAAGCACACCAGGCCATGCAGTCTGCCTTTACAGACATTTGTAAAAGAAGTTGAATTCGACTCACTGAATTCGAGTGTGGTATTGTAATAGGATGCCAGCATTGCAACAGGTCAGTTGCTGAAATTTCTTCACTCTTATTGATACTGTATGATCAACTGGAAGTGGCATTATTGCAAAGAGGAAGTGCTGAAGAACCACAGCAACTCAGCCACGGGGTCTCCAGCTGCTGAGGCACAAAGTAGTGCATAAAAGTCTCCAATGCTCAGCTGACTCAGAAATTGCTGAGGTCCAAACCTCCTCCGGTGTTGACATCAGCACAAAACTTGTGTGCCAGGAGCTTCATGACATCCAGGGAGCTATATTGTTGGAGGCTGTTTTCCCCTGGTAGGGTCTTTCAAGCCTGGGTGAGGGGCCAGGCCAAATTAAAAGCCTCTCATAAAAGCTACAACATTAGTCCAAGCTACCTTGCCCACATCGGGGTTGCCAGGCCCTGGGAAAGGGCTCGCTGAGATGCTTCGTAGCCAGGACTTAGCTCATGGGACCTGGCTAAGCTCAGGTGGAGTCACATAGACCCACCACCCACTGGAGGAACCCTAGGAGTCCGGTACAATGTGGATTGGCGGAGGACTTGGCAGGTTGGTTCCACATTGCTGAAACTGGTTGTTGGGACATGGAATGTCACTTCTTTAATCACCAAACTATGTTTCTCTATTAAAAAAAAATAAATAAATTTTTGACTCTGTGGAGATACACAGTTTCATTATAAGCCTTCAAAATCCTAAGGCATGACCAAAGATCCCTCGCAAACTTCTCACAAAACAAGATAGCCATTTGATACTTCTGCCCAAGTAGCAGAAGGTACTGCTGATGTTTTCATTTTTAACTAAAGTTAGTTTAAATGATGGACCGAACTGAGGGGCATCTTTTGCTGATCTTAGATCATAGGTGTAGAATGAGCAACTCCATTAAAAGAAACATGATTCCAGTCTAATTATTCTTAATGATTTGTTTTACGGTATTACTGTAACCCTGAAGAGAGAAGCTAAATGTATCCACAATCAATAGAGCAGATTGGTATTGAAAGACTGAATCTCATATTGTTTTACCAGTAAAACATCACCAGGGAAGCGACTGTAGCACCGATCAATGAAAGCAATTGGTTGATATTCTATAACATGTAATACATACTGTGAAATTAATACACAAAACTCTTAAAAGGCATCCCAGATTAAAGATAAAATAGATTATACGTTGAGCTTGTTTTTAATTTTCTTTTATGGAGGAGTGAGGGGAAGCATGGAGCTGTGTGAACAGTAGTTTGGTAATAAATTAAAGAAAGAAAAATAAAATGTCAAAGAAAATTAGAGAAAGCAAAGAGGAATCAGGCAGAAGGAAAGAATATGGAGAATGATGACAAAAAATAAAAGATGAGAGACGGAAAAGGAAAGAGACGGAATGATTTAGAGAAGCCGGAAATGAAAGCAAGGGAGGAGAGAAGATTGATGAGAAGGGGATGTAACAGCTGTTACACAAGGAGAACCCGATGTAGAAAAGAGGTTGTAAGAAAGTACAAAAAAAAAAAAAAGAGGTTGGGACAAAGCTTTAAAGAAAAAGAGAATTATGCTTATGAGTGAGATTGATTTCATTGTGGTTAAATATTTAAAGCTTTTACGCATTCAGCAATGCGACTATTTCTCTCTAAGAAGTGCCGATGCCCTCTGTGAGTACAAAGGGCAGATATTTCATGACGAAACGGTCAAATTGTGAGCTTAAATCAGGCTCAGATTACAACATTCTTCAAACTGTAAACTACACGAGCAAGCAGCAAACCATGTGCTATACATTTATTATTAAGGTAAACTTTTCTGGGTCCTTTGTTTCATTAGAATATCTGTCTAATCATATTAGTTCTGAGCCCTTTAGTTGGTGAACCAGAGGATGTGAACCAGAGCTTTTCTAATTTGAATACACTAAGACGTCTAGAAATGATGATACTTATCCCACTTTAAAAGTCTAAACAAAAACAAAACAAAAAAACAACTGTAAATAATAAGTAAGTAAATACATTTTAAAACTGAAGTGTTTTACATTAAAACAAAAGACTTCCTAAAGAACACGATTACATTCAAAACATTTACATAAAGTAACACCACAGCAACTTATCCCTCAACCCACAGTTCCAGAGATCACCATTTTCTAAAAGCTTGAAAGAAAATGCCTATCTTAAGCGTAGATTTAAAGATGGTCCCGGTTCTTTTTTCTTTATTCAGATCCCCATTAGTTGTTACCACAGCAACAACTCTCTCTAGGGTTGATGCTTGTCTGAGGTCACTCGGGAGGTCATTCCAGAGTCCTTGTGCAACGACAGCGAAGGCACGTCCCCCTCCTGAGACAAGCTTTGACCAGGAAATGATCAAACGTGATTGAGAGAAAGAACTTAATGATCTTGAGGGAACGTATGGATGGAGCATATCCAGCATATATGTGTGAGACCATTTAAGGCTTTAACACAAACAGTTCCACTTTATCCTGGAGTCTGTAATGCACAGGGAGCCAGTGCAAGGCTGCTAACACTGGAGTAATGCAATCTCTCTTTTTTGTCCCAGTCAGTAATCTGGCAGCAGCCTTTTGGACTTATTGTAAACAAGCAGGAGATGATTGGCTAACTCTGGTATACAGTAGTTACAGTGTCCCAGTCTTGATGTAACAAAGGCATGCAGCACCCTTTCAGACCTGATGGGTTAAAAATAAATATTTTAGTCTGGAAATGGTTCTGAGCTAGGAGAAACTCCTCTTGACCACAGCACTGATTTGTTTTTCAAGTGTCAAATTTGCATCAAAGATTATCCCAAATTTTTAACCTGTGTATTAATGAAGCGGGTAAAAAAAGCCTTTGTTACCCTTCAGCCACTCACTTAACAATGGAGTGTTAATCAGCATGACCTCTGTAGATCAGAAAAACCAAAACAAAACCCTGCCTTTGAATCCCCAAGGACATGCGCAGTATGATTTCTTTAATCAGAGAAAGCATATAACACCGAATTAAATGTTCTTGCTCTGTGTGAGGAGCAGGTTGCCTCTCTTTCTTTGGTTTAACTTAGTACAAAGGTCTTGGAGACCCTTCCACCTAATCACACCACCAACATGACCAAGATCAAAGTAAAGAAAAGTTTTGTTGTCATCGGTTGGCTTTATTTTACAAACTAACGAGAATTAAAATCCACTGAGAATGACATACATGACTTGACCTTGATTTTAAGCACAGCTGGGATGAAAACCTGTTAGATGATCATTGTGTGTCAGAGGGTATTTCTGATCAATACCCTATGAAGACAAGGCATACACTTCCCCATGGCATGAGGTCATTCAGGTGGACGAGCTATAAGATGAATGAGATTGGCAGAACGGCAACAGACTGTTTATAAAAGATGGTCAAAGCCTCATTTAAACATTGCTACACACCTCTTGTCCATTGCTCTCTTCTACGGTATTTCACCGGATTGCAGAAGTCATCAGGTGACTGTGGTGTGCCAGCTCGCCATTCTTCAGAGCCAGCCTGCGAATCATATGATGCGTTCTTTCTCCCAAATATCATGGCCGTGTCTGGATTCTAAAGACCAAGATGGCAATGGCCAAAATGTCAAACCCAAGGGGTGATGCCATGATGGCCACAGCCATCTCATATAGGAAGTCCATGCACAATAAAAACAAACATACAAACAAAAAACTGGCAACAAAGGAACGAACTAAACAACTTTCTTTAAATTGAAAGGTAGAGAAAAGGAAAAGGGGGAAAAAGAAGGATGAGGAAAAATGGACTGAGGAGAAAAGATGGGAGAGGAAGAAGACGAATAAGAGACAATAAGAAACAAAACTGGAGCAAGATGGTAAGAAAAAGAGGGAAAAGATGACCCCAAAAGAGGAGAAACAGGAGGTGGTGTGTATCAGATTTGTATCTTGGCCCTGTCAGCAACCTCCGCCATCGACCCATTAATATCTAAATTGTTGAGGAAAACTCAGTTTCTTTATCAGTGCCATCACACACACACAGACAGGGACTATTTTGACTACACTTGCCCTCTAGTTCTTGGGTGCTTATCTGCGTTTATGAAGGAACAATGGCTTCTTTCAGCCGTCAGCCCTCTCGCTCTGTCCAACTGTCTCCTTCTCCTCTCGTCTTCCTCAGACTCTCTCCAGCCTCGGAATGCAGATTTCCGACCACAGGGTTTGAAGTCAGGCTGGAGGGGAGCTAATTATTATGGAAAAGAGAACAAGACACAGAGGGAGGGAGGGAAAAGAGATAGAAAATGAGAAGTAGGAAGGAGAGAGACAAATGTAGAGGGGGAGAAAAGGAGAAGAGCAGCACTGCTGTTTATTAGAAGAAAAAAAAAAAGCTGAATGCCCATACTTTGTCTTTTTAATGGCTGATGAGCAACTGGGGCATAGCCCAGCATGCATGCAGGGAAGTAACATTTGTTCTGATCCACCTGTACCTGTCTGTGTGGACGAAGAAAAAAACGGACACGAGGCATTAGTCCTAGCCACCACGCTACCATAGACCCCAAAGGGAACGAGCATGGTTTGGACTACAACCAGGTTAAGGGTATTTTTAAACCAGCATTGTTTAGTCTTGCTGTCTCAGACTTGGGTGCGGACCTAAACAACCACTTCAAGAACCTTTAAAAGAAGTGGTCTCTGTGCAGTCATAAACTCATTTTGGAGAGGTTCATTTGTGGTTACCACACGGTGCAACCTCAGTCTTACCCAACAACGAATACTATGATGATGGGTGGAGAATGAATCAAGCTCCAGTCTGGGCTAGCAACATTGTCTTCTTGGCAGCTGAACACACTTGGTCTACATTAGAAGCTTTATTTGCATTTTCTTCCTCACCTATGAAACTGCAGCTTGGCACACAGCCAAACACAGCATATCAGCACATCTCCTCATACCAGCTGTCAGCATGTTGGTGGAGGGATGATGATTTGGGCACCTTACAGTCACTGAGTTGACAATGAACTCATCTGTGTAACTCACCAAAGTGTTCTAGAGTCCAATGTGTAGGGTCAAATGTACAATGAGTCCATGTGTTTGACAGAAAAAGCTTGGCTGATATTGGGTGCACTTCAACCTGGTTAAATTGCTGTGGTAGGCCCTTAAGAGAGCTGTGCATACATGAATGGTCTCAAATCTCTATGAACTTAAACAACATGGGCCACAATTCCTCCACAGCAATGTGAGAGACTGATAAAGTCACACAGAACAAAAAGCTACTTCATGTTATTACTGCTAAAGGTGGTTCTCCAAGCTATTGAATCAAGGGGTGTGCCCTCAGCTGTTCACAGCAGATGGCTGCCCCTCCCTGAGCCTGGTTCTGCTGAAGGGTTTCTTCCTGTAAAAAGGGAGTTTTTCTTTCCCACTGTCACCAAATGCTTGCTCATAGGGGGTTGTTTTGACTGTTGGGTTTTCCCTGTAATTATTGTAGGGTCTTTACCTTACAATGTAAAGTGCCTTGAGCCGGCTTTTTCCTTGATTTGATGCTATATAAATACAATCAAATTGAATAGAAGAGGACATACACATAAAAACTGATTAGCAGGATAGTTTTTACTCTATTTTCTTTATATGTATTCCACATGCATCTTAACAGTGTGTTTAGTCGTCAGCAAAAGTTCCAAGTATAACCCACAGTTTCAATTTAATGATTATTAAGGGTTTGAACATCAAGAGTTTTCTGGATACTTTTAGGTGACCAAAGAAATAGCATGTACTTAGAATTTAAAATGAGCTTATAAGCTTACAAGTAATTTCTGAAATGTATGAAGAGGAGACAGACTTGCAGTGGTCACATTAAGGAAAGAACAAGTGGCATAAAAAGTGCTGGTGATTACTGGGTTACTGAAAAGAGTGAGCACGTCCCACCCGAGCCCCTCCGAATCAGCTGTTCTTTTGTACAACAACTTTAGTATATATATAATAATGAAGTCATGCCAGGCTACAGGCTTTCAAAGTATATAGATTTGGGTTGAAATTTGGCACGTTTTTGAGCCCTCATAAATTCTTAAGTACAGGGGCTCCAGCCAAATCAAATTTCAAGGTCTGGAAAATACATTTAAACTCTGTTTAAAACTGCAACTAAATCAATTTAACACCCACTCCAAGTGTCACAATCAGCCAAAATTGTGTTTTTTCAGAAGCCTTTTCTTTCTATGAGTACGTATTGTGGGATATATCATAGTTTCAATAGTAAAACTGCACAAATGTCATGGAGTAACAGAAACAAGTGTCTGTACCGTAGATGTTTATCTGTTTTCCAATAAGTCACCAGAGAAAACTGGAAAAACGTGTTTATGCGGAAACGTTAATGAGCTGCCATACCATGTGGGATACGTGGATGGTCAGAACAAGTTATAACATATTAAACATCTCCTTTGTTATTAATATTTTGATACCAGGCTCATCTTCTAGCTCTATTTTTTCTGTCAAAATAATTTTCAAATATTCTCATTTTAGCACTTACATATGTATAAAATGTTCTCTTCGAACTTTGAAGCTTAGTAAATCATTTTTAACGACATTCCTAATCAGGTAAATATAAATTTGACTATTTGATCAAACAGTAGCTAATATGGAAAGTCTTACATCTTGCAGTCTTGCAGACATAAGGGAACAATTTGGGAAAAATCATTTTGGGAATTTTTATTTTATTTTTTTTAAACAGAACATTTAACAAAATACTGGCATTACGAAAAACTATCAACAACATTTCCAATGCCATAAAAAACAGAAGAGCCCACTTGCAGATGACTCTAACATGACAAATATGGATGTAAAAATCAAAATCTTGCTAAATATATAGTATTAAACTAAACATTAATCACACCTCAGACTCACACCAAGACTTAGATTGTACTGTATATATGTTGGTCTGTTTTTGTCAGCATGCTCAGACAATGAGTTTCTAAAATTTGACTTAAGCACAGAGAGCTCAGATTTCTTCTGTGGCCATAAAGAAGGCTTTACTGTCACACTCAGCTGCGTTTTAGTAACATTCAGGCAACAGAACTCGTGTAGGTTTAGGAGAACATCATGGTATGGGTTAAAATATATTACAAGCCAAAACTTCCCACTATCTGCGACTATCTTTACTTTCGCGGTTGACACACTGATGACACCACCATCTTTTTGAAAAGGTCAAACATTTTACATACGCCTACTCACACAGCAGCAAATGGGGGCCTACATAAACAGCAACTGCTGGTGGAAAATTTACCACTGGTGTCATTTTCCTGCTCATGTCAGGCTGGTTCTGAGATTGATACAAAAATATAAAGCACTGTGAAAAGGTTATTTTGTAAAGTAGACTTTTAGGATTCTACGAAGCAAAATTAAGGAGGTGGTGTATTATTGGTTTAAACACCAGCCAAAATCGACACAAGAAGAAATTGTTTCAAAAGATGGTGATACCAAAAAATGAGATAATGTAGTAAAAGGTTTCCTAAAGCACCCTCACTTAACCTTCAGTGTTTAATAATTTTCCATAATGCTGTATATACATCGAATTTGTAACCATTTTTAAAGAACATTACAAACTGTGCCAGTGAAACAACAACTTTATCTGACTTCATGCCAAATCAAATCCCACCCTCACAAACACAAGCTTGTCGTGTGCTGACATTTAAAGAGTTCAGTTACAAAACCAGGGCTTCCCATACAGCGCTAATATCCAGGCGGCTGGCCCAGGTAAATTAAAACAAGCCAAGTGCGTTTTTTTAATTCAATTTGGACCCTGTAACGGATGAAGCTGGCGATTCTCATTGATGTAGATTTCATGCAGTTGAGATCTTAACACTGCCAGTGCTGAAAGCTTGTCATTGAGGTACATGTTCATAATTCATTTCACTGCATCTGATGCCTCGAGCATCTGTGCCAACACAAACCAGCGGAGAGACAGCTTGAATGGAAGCCTCAGTAATGAGAAGGAAGTAGTTAGCTAATGTTTGACTGCCATTAGCAAATAAAGAACCATTACAGTAAGGCTTTTTTTTCTCCTTGTAGTGTTGATAACAGTGATTAAGAGACTGGACTGGGTTGCATTCACTCGTGAACAAAGAAAAAACAACAAATCTGATTTAAAGGTTTTGTTTCATGTTCTTCTTGCTCATTTTTATATTCTACGTTGTTTAATGTGATTAAATAGCCAAAATATTATATATAATATAATATCCTTCCAAAATATTTGGTTTATATTATGACCGCTGTCCAGGGTGCTGAACCAGGGTTTTGCCCAAGGCGTTCCCCAAAATTGGTCCCAGCAGGCAGGAATCCTGCTGGACTGATGACCGCTTCTTTACTCTAACAGTAACTAATAACTGTCCACAGCTGCAAAGGTTACTGCATGCATGAGTCCTTTTGTTCCATGTCATGGTGTGTGAAAACACTAACTCCAAATGTAAATGCCCCATGCATTAATTTGTAATTCCAATCCATTTTTGAATCAGTTATGCAAACTCTTTATTTGCGCCTCATTTCTGGGGGAGTTTTCTTTTCTTTGAAGACCTTATTCATTTTAGGCTTGACAGGCTCAACACTGGAACTCCACAGTATCTGCAAAGTGTCCACTGTTCTGAACGGGAACATCACCAAGTGATTACAGAAGCAAATGTAATTAATAATAATAATACAAAAAAACAAAAACAAAACAAAAACTAACAAAAGGCACTGTCCTCCTCAAAGACTAATGCTCTGTTTTGCAGTTTTAAAGACAGGGTTTGGGATTTGCCCCAACATTTTAAGAGCTCATCATCCACCTCTCCACCAAGTTACACAAAATTGGGCTTGGTAGTCTTTGTGTAATCCTGCTGACTGACACACAGGAAAGGCTGGATCCAGATTCCACCGAGTCTTCACTTTTTTTTAAATGCCACGTACCAACTGAGCTTAAACAGGTCCCAGCCAACCTTTTAAATCTCGTAAATTCTTATTCCTGCTGTCATTAAATTTCTGCCCCATCTTCAGAAATCTACAGTCCCAAATCTTCTCCATGAATTGTTGGAGAAGAAACCAATAGGGTAAAATATTATTGTTGTCAGATTGTTGGCTGGGGAGAGCAGTGGGTACGATGATCTCTAATGTAGCAACTGGGATGTTGGGTTGTGTCCCAGACCTCTGCTGAAGTTCATCTCATGCCACAGGGGACTGGAGGGGGGTTTAAAATTCTGGAAAACTGGCAAAAATCAAAGACACACACACACACACACACACGCACCAACAGATATGTGCAGACTCATATATGTGCACGCATACGTGTCTGGCTGAGGGGAAACGTGGGTGGAAAGTCATCACTCTTTGCAGGCTGACCAGTAATGCAAATTAGCAGTGTGGAAGGGAGGGAAGCTGCTCTGTGACTGGGCCATTAGTGCAGTTGGAGTCCTGATAATGACTCCAACTAATGTGGGTGAGATGAAGTGAGCAAGGGAGAAAGAAAAAGCAGGGAAAAAAAGAAAGAAAAGTGAGGTCATACAAAACCAAAGAATTAGGAGGAAAAAAATGAAAAGACTAGTGGATGAAGTTACAAAGGACATGAATACAACCAGAAGATTCCCTGAGAGTAAATTTGCATTGTGTTTCCAAACGTAAGCAGTGCTAAGCTTTTGAACCACTGGAGGCTGACTGCAGTCCAGGTATCTGTAGATTTTCACCTGCAACTTTTCTCCACATTATTTCCAAGTAATAGAAATATAAGAGCTGAGACACTGTGCTCTATACTGAAAGGTTCCCCTCAGGTGTCTAAGCTTTTTTCACAACAAGATTTCAAATTGATAGATAAAATAAGTTAAATCTACATTCACCTGCCACATTGTTATTTTCAGCAGAAGCACCAATAGAACTTTGAGGTTGTTGATTCCAATGCTAGACTGCATGTTTCCAGTGCTTTGTTACGTATTGACAACATTCAACTTTCAGCTTCCAACTCATGATCCTGTCGGACACTCTCTTCACCTCCACAGCACTTTTCACATACTCGTCCCGCTTCTTTCTTCTCCATTTCTCTTCCTAGCTACAACATTGTAGATCAGTTGGAATCCACCTCCAGTGCCTTGCTTTCCGTCCACCTGGACTACACACAATATATTGCAGATACCTTCCTTCTCTCTATCAAAGCCCGAACTTTCTCTTTACCAGCCATAGTCCCTAAATTTGGAGTTCCTCCTCTCTCACTGCCCCCTAACATGCCTCCCCCTTTCCTCTTCCTCTGTCTTCAGCCAACAGTTGCACAGTTTCCACCGGAGGCTTGTTGGCCAACAGCATTGGGGGCAGGCATTGTTAACCCGGGCCTTCACTGATCCAGTATGGAAATCTCATTGCTGATAATCCACATGTTCAATTTGGCAAAGATGTTTATGCCGGATGCAATTCCTGATGCAACGGTCCCCATTTCTTCCCTTAATAAATGAAATCATTGAAAAACTGTATTTTGTATTCACTCTGGTTTTCCTCGTCTAATATTACAATTTGTTTGATGATCTGAAACATGTAAGTGTGACAAATATGCTAAAAAAACCTGGAGGAAACAGAGGGTTTTAAAAATTGAGAAAAAAAGAGAGAAAGAAAAATCAAGGACCAGCTCAGCTGTTTCTGTTGATGGAAATCCATCAGTGTGACCAAAACCAAGGGATCCTCCTTCTTTCCCACCCCACCAGCCCCCAACATACACACACACACACACACACGCACACACACACACACACACACACACACACGCACAATACTAAAAATCTCTCTTGCCCATTGAGCTCTGAGGGGGAGATATTTGTGGGAAGCGGCTGGTCTGAAAACAATGTACGTTCCAGTTTGCTCCCCCGTCCATATGCAGAGACAAACAAGGCTGTGGTCCCTTCCCCAGAGATATGTGTGTGTGTGTGCGTGTGTGTGTGTGTGTGTGTGTGTGTGTGTGTGTGAGTGAGAGAGAGTAAGCCCTCTCAAGATTTTCTACAATAATCAAAGATGCAATCAAATACTGACTATGACGGAAGGAAAGAATAAGAGAGAAAAACTGCGCTTCTTTCCTCTCAGTTTTATGGGAACTTATTGTTTCAGTGCAGCAAAGTTAAATCCATGTGTGGCTTTTATGACATCAGTGTTGCTGCAGTGACCACAGCATTAAAAGTGCTTTGAGAGGCGGTTAGCATAGAGGTCACCTGAAGTCAACAGTAGTTTTATTTGAGTGTGTGATTTTGAGTATGCAGTCAAAACATTGTACAGCATTTATAGTTTCTGTTTTTTAGGATTTTCTTTTTGTCTTTTACACAAATTCTTTAAAGTAGGGTTAGTTTGCTTTTTTTCCCTACAAAACCAAGTGCACCAATTTTTTTTCCTCCCCCATTTTTTCAGGTGCTTAATTGTTTGGGGCCTGATTCAGGAGTGTCAAACATGTTCATTTGTTTGATTTTAAAGAAGTGAATGTACCTGCCTATTATGAACACCCTAAGGCTTGAACATGGTGTGTTGTTATGGTCCTCGACCTCTCGTACAGAGAGGGTCGGCCTGGCCACTGGGCATTTTCCCAGAGCCCCTACTTTGGGCCTGGCTCCAGGGTGGGGTCATGGTAACACCATCTCATGTGCAGGGCAATTTGGTCTCTTAATCCTCACAGAGGGATTATGATTACATTTTACCTTGGGAGACCCCATCAGTGGCATCCAGACAACATAACTCAAAGGATCACTCTGGCATGCAAACCCCTCCATCACAATTAGGTGAAGATTCACATATTCAATTTTTTTGTTGTAGCATACTCGTCAGATGCCAATGACTGAATTGCTTCCCCTACTAAAATGAAAAACCTTTGACTTAGACTCCATGCAGAAGCCTCTTTTCAAAATGTGCAAGCCAACCTGGGTCGAGGAGTCAATGATGCTCACTTCTATCCAGTGGCAGAAGATATCCTGAACTCAGAAAGCACTGCTGTTTTTGTAGGTGTTTTCCACTGTTAGCCACTGTTAGCCAGTGTTACTGATGCTTTCTTTGAAGTGGTTCTAATGCTATAAAATTCATCCAATAAACTCTCATGAAATGTGAGGATGTAACTGTTTATCAACTGGTGTAGCATTTGCTTATATCAGCTGTCACTGTTATAGTCATATAGTCATGTTCCGCTGTCTGGAGACAGGGTCACATCTCTGATCTGCTGCCGATGACTAACTGTAACAATACTGGAAATAAATGAGCATGTTTGTCCACATTTTCTGATTCAAGAGCCTTGACTTCATTCAGAAGATGAGACTTTAGGTGAGAGGGATGCAGGTGAGGTGGAGATGAGGGAGGAGAGAGCAGTGATGGGGAAGCAGATGAAAAAGAGGAGGAGAAAGGGATAATAAAAGCTTAAATGTGTATATCTTGAATGGTCATCTAGAGTTTGAAAGATCTTTTTGTGATCGTTAAATTAAAGTTAACATTACTGACGTGTTTCCACAGTTTTATGGCTAAATTTACAGTGCCAAAACAGTATTTGTCCCCTTTCTGATTTCTTAGTTTTTACATGTTTTTCACACTTACATATTTCAGATTTCTAAGAAATTTTAATATTAGACAAAGATAGCCGGAATAAATACAAAATGCTGTTTTTAGATGCATTTATGCATTTATTAAGGGAAAAAAAAATCTATCCAAACCTACCTGGCCCTGTGTGAAAAAGTTGCTAGACTGGGTGTATCACCCTTGGCAGCAAGAACTGCACATTTCTCCAAAATCTGGATCATTGTCATAGAATTATGTCACACTTTTTTTTGAAACAAGCTTGTAAAAATCATGACGTTAACTGAACATGTGAAGACTTACTGCGTGCCAGCCATAGTTCATCTTTGTCAAACCATGTAAACCAAGTTTTTGAGCAAGTGTTTCTCCAGAGAAGAGCTCCTGTGCGCCACACACAAAACGCCAGCGTGATCCGTCACTCTTAAGGTGCCTTCAGACGAGGAGCTTTTAACAGGCGCCAACTTGTTGTCGAGCAGATCCAGTGGCCCGTTTCCAGTTTCCTTTGAGCCGGACTGCATCCCTATGAATGATGTGACTTAATGTGGAACCTGTCAGCCATTTGAAGATGCCCTAAAATGCATTTGAAATATCAAATGCAAAAAACAAAAAGAAAAATATCAAGAACCATTTGCCACGGGTGCTGCTAATGTGAAATGGACTATTGCACAAGACTAGACACAAAATACATCACATTTGCTTTGGAACTGAATGATCTTCTTTGTTGAAGCCATGATTCTGAGGCAAAGTTTAGAGAAGGTGAAACTGGTCTCTTTCCCTTCATAGATTCATAGACGTAACAATGGCTAAGCATTATGCAGGTATCCATATAGCTTACGTTTAGAAGTGAAATGGCCGGGTTGGTGGGAATTGTGTCCAAATCTGAAGGAACTTAGGAAACATCGTACACAAATAATGTGTATAACAGACTCTAGTTCTTCTACTCTAAGATGAGAGAAACCGTGCCATTAATTGCAGTTCCTTTGTTCAAACTGAATGTGTTTACAATTTGTAGAAGGAGCAGACGTTGCCTTTTGGTGTTGAGACATTTCGTGAATGAAAGTGTCGACGAGGTTGTGACCTGAAATTTGGAAGCTGTGCGACACAAGTTTTCAATTTACACTAATTACTACAAGGTGAATAGAGAGGAGCGGGTGTTCAAAGCAAACTGCTAAGAGGTGTGTGTTTACAATACATGCATTTGTGTGTGCGTGTGTGTGTGTGTGTGTGTGTGTGTGTGTGTGAGAGAGAGATAGGGGAAACATGTAGGTTATGATAAACGACTCACACTAGATGTGGTTGGAGGTTCCACACTCTGCCTCTGTCATGACCAGAGCAATCCCTGTCCTCCTTTCTTTCCTTCCTCTTTCCTACCATTTCTCAGGTGAGCTCTAGTGATGCTCACCTAGAGTTGCACCTGTTGGTCATTCCATCATCATGGCTGGTCAAGCCTGGTTCTTTCATGCACAGGGTGGCACGGTGGTGTGCTGGTTAGCACTGTTGCCTCACAGTGAAAAGATCTGGTGTTTGAATCCATGCTGAGCCGCTTTCATGTTCTCCTCATGTCTATGGGTTATATCCCAGTACTCCCGCTTCCTCCCACAGTCCAAAGACATGCATGGGGTTAGGTTAACTGGTAATTCTAAATTGACAGTAGGTGTGAATGGTTGTCTGTGCTGGCCCTGTGACAGACTGGTGACCTGTCCAGGGTGTACCCAGCTTATATGGCAGCTGTGATGGTCTCCAGCCCCCCTGTGATCCTCAGTTGGATAAGTGGAAGACAATGGTTGGATGGACATTTCATTCACTCTTAACCAGATCATTGAAGCATCTACCAGCGCATGCTTGGTGTGGTTATAATACTCACTTTGCTTCTCTTTCCTTCTCCCTCTCCAGTCAGCCACTCCGGGGATTCTGGAGTGGCTGACTGGACTTCTTCTGCCTGCTTGGATTTCCCCCTTTGAAATCCTGTTTGGAAATAAAGGACTTTGACTAGCAAAATGTTCACCCACTCTCCATCGTATCCTCATAACTGCCTCTCTTCAATTCCTGCTGATAATTATCCAGCGTGTTTTGTGCTTGCTCAGCTACTCCTGGTGCAAAATAAACAACCTTCAATGCTGGCTGGCTCCCGGGTCTACTTTTGAGTCCATTTGGTTGCAAAATGATGACAGACTCTGAAAATATTAATAATGAGGGAACAAAGTGTTGACTTTACAGCTCCGTGGATGGCTCCCCTGGAAGACACCCTCTGTCATCTAGTCTCAAGACTTAGCTAAGTTTGTGTTCAGTCACAGTGTAAAGTAAATGCCAAATCATAGTTATATTTCCTCATGGCTGATTCATTTATTGAATGTTTACATAAATGTTAAGCAATTTGGTAGACAGGATGTCTGCATGCAATTTAATTTGTTTGCTTAGTACTCCTACTAATGCACTAATTATCCGGGTCTGAAAAGTGATACCTCTGGTTGCCAGTCCTGTAGAAGTCCTTGGACTTGACCTTTGTAAACACTTTCCTGATCAGTGTATGGACTCAGTAACTCATTTTAAGTCCTTCTGAATAAAACACTAAGTTCAGTCAGTAAATTTTTGCCATTCTAGGTTACAGAAAGGAGAATTATCTAGGCTTGTAATTGACAGCTTGCTAGCCAATGAGCATGCACACCAAGCAGATCCGCCCCTTGCTTGGTGGTGGCATAGATGCTCATCTTGAAGCTTCAAAATGGGACTTCACTAAATAGTGTGTGACGTTATGGTGGCTTCGGTACATTGATCAGGCTTTATACTGTCCATGATTTTGAGTTTGATCAGGAACTAATAAGCAAAAACGTTACAGCTGCATCTAAAAAAAAAAGCATGCAGTGAAATAAGAGAAAAGGGGCTTAATGAGGAAATGAGTAGACAAGGAGAAATATATGATAGGTAAGCATCAGATAATGTCTGATGATGATGACTGTATTGAAAGTGATAATGATGATGATGATGATGATGAATGAAATGAAGAATAAAATAGAAACAATGTGCTGTTACTTAGACAACAGAGCTTGTGTCAGTGCACATTTATGCCTTCAGTTTTGTTATTTTCACTAACAGGATTTAGCTGAGCCATTTCATTATTAAGCTAATTATCATCTCACACAAACACATAAACATGCAGACTTCGAATCAGCACTCTGACAATCAATCCCTTCTACACACACACACGCACACACACACACACACACAGGAGCCGGGAGGTTCCTGGCTGTTTCACTATGCTGATATTCTGAGGTCCCTCTCAATTATTCTAAACTACCCTGAAAATATACACATGAAGAATACATGAATAGACTATAAATACTAAGGTTTAACCACACACACACGCACGCACACACACACACTGCTGGAATCAACCTGCAGACCAGGTTGAAGCTTAGGTGGACATTCAGTTTGTGTCCAAAAACATTAACAATTAACGTGTCCGCAAACATTCACAATGGAGCCTTTTATATGTCACAGAGTGAGAGTGAAAGGAGAGAATGTACTTAGACTACTCCAAGAAAAAGGCAAATGAGGTAAAATGGATGGAAAAACAAAAGCACTGGGAAGAACACGGAAAGGGGTCACGGAGCAAAGAAACAAAAGCAAAAAAATATGACAGCACAATTCAAGAGGAATTACGGTGTTAATTTTGTCACATTGCAGTCCAAAACTGAGGAGGTTAATGTAGCTTATCAGCTATTTTTAACTTCCTCTGTCAGAGTATGAATTGCTTCAAACTTTCACCAAACTGCAAGCTTTCCACATAGTAACACTGGCACGTTCTGCTTTGGAATATCATTATCCAAATTTGTTAACATGCTGTTTACACCAACTCCAACCATGCTCTGATGACGTGAATACAAATGGTTAAACAGGCGCTCATTTAACCCTTGTGTGGTGTTCAGGTACCCTGTAGGACCCATTTCATTGTTTAACAAAACAATTTTCTGAGGACATATGACACACACACACACACACACACACACACACTTTTTTCTCTTTGCACATTTGTCACACTTAAATGTTTAAGATCATCAAAGTAAATTTAATATTACACACAGATAACTTGAGTAAATACAAAATGCAGTTTTTATTTTATTTATCAAGGGAAAAAAGTGATTTTAAATTGGACAGTTTTTATCATTTAAGGTGATCTTTATTCTCAGCAGCATTTTGAACGCAGATCAATGATTTTATTCCACCTCGTCTGGCGTAGTGTAACTCACTTTATGTGGGAGTCAGTCAGTCGCTACTCTCATGTCAGTAACTAGAAAGAGAGTCCACATATCCTCTGTCTTGGCATGTTTTTCAATCTTTTCACAGTCTTTCCCAGCTTCACCTCTCTGAGCTTCTTCATCCCTACATGCCTTGTCACTGACCAGCTGCTCCTGGAAGTACCAAGATCCAGAAATGGTCTGGATCAGAAATGGTGTGAGGCTCCAATCCAGGACTCTGCTGTTGGGACTTTAACCTGGAGTACAAGGGTCACCTGCTCAACCAGGTGAGACAAAGCAGCACCATCAATTTATGGTCTGAAGACGAGGATGTAACTGAACACAGGCCAGCTCCAAAACAAGCCCTCCAGCACCCAGCAAGTGAAGAAGTATGGATGTCGAAAAAATGGTGAAACTGAATGGTCTTCTTTCTCAAGGTACAGCCCCCCCCCCCCCCCCACCACAACCCCC